>JANTPZ010137713.1:2151-21955 GCA_025593235.1 Vachellia pachyceras
AGAGGAGAAATAGATCGAACAGTATCTCTTTATGAGAGAGAAGAACAAGGTAGTGCAGATCGATCTAATGATCCCCAATCATCTCAATATATCGATCTGAGTGGGAGATCAGAAGGCTCAGAAAGGTCTTTACCGAGACCGAGACAGAAGATGATGTTTCTGCAAGAAGGAGTGACATGAGAAAGAAAGGTCTTTACCGAGACCGAGACCGAGACCGAGACATGAGGTTTCTGCAAGAAGGAGTGACAGGGGAAACGTACCCAGGAAGCGCTTCCCAATAGAGGGGGAAGCACTCATAGTCACAACGGATGAAGATGATGAACCACGTTCTGTACATGAATCCTTGACGTCCCCTGCCAAGGACGAATGGAGTAAGGCAATGGAAGAAGAGATTGATTCAATGAGAAAGAATTAGGTCTGGGAACTCGTTGATCTACCAAAAGGTCGAAAGGCCATTGAGAACAAGTGGGTTCTCAAGATAAAAAGAAAAGCGGATGGACCAATTGACGAATACAAAGCACATCTAGTAGCGAAGGGGTACACATAACAGGAAGGTATCGATTACGACGACACCTTCTCGCCTGTTGTACACTTTAATTCAATAAGGCTAATTCTGGCAATAGTAAATAGTTTAGAAATGCAGTTTTCACATCCATTTGATGTAACTCCAGATCTAAACTAAAACTTGGATGAAGAAATCTATATGGAACAACCGATAGGTTTCATAAGGAAAGGTTCAGAGAGCAAAGTTTGTAAGCTCCGAAGGTCCATTTATGGATTGAAACAATCATCCAGACAGTGGTATTTGAGATTTCACAAGGCGATAACCTCATATGATTTTAAGATGATTGAAGAAGACCATTGCATCTACGTTAAAGCGGTTTGATGATAACTTTATGATGTTATCATTATATGTAGATGGTATACTGCTGGCCGGAAATAGCCTAACTTTGATTTCAGCCGTTAAGGAATGGTTATCGTCGAACTTTGAGATGAAAAACATGGGAGAAGCATAGTACATACTTGGAGTTAAAATCCAAAGGGATCGTTCAAAAAGAGTTTTATCTCTTTCGCAGGAGAATCACATTAAGAAAATTCTCGAGCGATTTAATATGAGCGACTGCAATCCCTTAGATACCCCGGTAGCTACTGGAGTTAGCCTGAATCTTGAAATGTGTCCCAAGACTGAGTCAGCCAAGAAAAGAATGTAGAGAATTCCCTACGCTAGTGCCGTTGGAAGTCTAATGTATGCAATGATGTGTACAAGGTCAGATATTTGCTTCGCAGTTGGACTTATGAGCAGGTTCCAATCAAATCCTAGAGAACAACATTGGAAAGCTGTGAAGAGGATTCTGTGATACTTAAAGGGCAAAACGGATTATGCACTAACTTATCAAGGAAGCGAATGAGGCTTCTTGGATTCTCCGACACTGAAGTAGGCGGAGACGAAGTTGAATGAAGGTCAACTTCAAGTTACACTTTCTTGCTAAATCATAGCGCCATAAGCTGGAGCAGTAAGAAGCAGACGTGCATAGCCCTACATTCCATGGAAGTTGAGTTTGTGGTATGCATTGCGGTAGTGCAGGAGGCTATATGGCTGAAGAGATTCATCGAACACCTTGGATTTGGGAATGAGAGTACAAATCTTGTGTTGACATACTGCGACAACACTGCAGCCATAGCCTACACGAAAGACCCAAAATATCATAGCAAGATAAAGCATATTGATATTAAGTATAATTTTGTGAGAGATTATGTAGCACAAAAAGTGATTAATGTACAACACATATCGACCAAGAGTATGGTCGCAGATCCCTTAACTAAACCAATAGCTAGAAAAGTGTTTGAGAAACATGTAAGGGCTATTGGTATGTGCAAAATGTAATGTTACAGACACTACGTATTGAATTTATAATTGAAGTATGCAATTTTTCATCATTGATTTATGTGTCTATGTACAAGTATACAATGTCTAGTATGTAATACAGGCAGGTGAGGTAGGCTCTCTCACACGAGCTACCGCCTTTGATACTCAGGAGGAGTATGCAAAGATGAGTCACTTGTATTCACAAGTAAAGCAGCAAGAATGCTGATATGGTAGAGAAGAAATACAAATCGTGTCACCTCGGCAATTGTGTAGCGTGCCGGGATGAGATCCAATGTATATAACTATAAAACATGGATCGAATCATGGGATCCCGCACCCATGATGCCTGTTACCAGACAACAAATTCTTTAATACTGACATCATATGAGAATGAGACAAAGTAGGGTTTAGATGTTGAGAACATTTAGACTAAAAGTCTGTACGGTGTTGATAGCAAGTGTTAAAACGACATACGCTCTTATAGTATACCATAGCATGTGATTCATACCACATGTGTTATAGAACCGCAAAAGGGAAGCAAGTGAATGGATCCCTACTTCGTTGCTGTGTGAGTCCCAAGAAATTAAAATTTCTACTTATGTCCTTTGACTTTGACATTATCATGGAGGTATACTTAAATGACTGCTACCTTAACGTACATCCTACTATCATGATAGATGTGATACAAGGTACTATGTTAGGAAAGTGGTTGACGTATATCAAAATGATATATGGGCGAAAAGAAGATTACCTGATAAATATACAATTATGCTGGTGTCTGTGACATGTCCCTTATGATATCAACTTGGAGATTTCATAAGTGTGGATACCACGCATATGAGAAAGACGATCTAAGTGTATTTTGGTTAAATCTAGGACATATGAGGCATAATAACCAGATTCAAGCTACATGAAGAAAGATTGTCTTGTGCTGGTCCTATGAAAAGGATTTCTAGTACAAATATCTAAAAGACATCATGCCCATGCGGTCACGGCAAAGCACCCAGTATGAAAGGAAGAAGAGAGAAGGATGAGGCCCACGTCTCATAATCCACCATGTGTGAGTGAGAGATGTTGGAATATGGGCCACCCTTGATGGATTAGGCCCAAGTCCATGGGCTAGGTCAAATGTGTAAACATGAACCCTAGTGGGAAGCCATAAGAGGGGGGTGTGGTCCCCAAAAGGCGGCAGACATACAGAGAAAACAAGTTTTCTCCCTTCCCTTTTCTCTATCAGAGAATCCTCTCATCTCCTCTCTTCTTGCATCCACCATTGTGATCCGAATTCCACGTGGGTATCTGCGGATTCGTAATTCGGCATCTCTAGGTACGCCCGAAATCCTTCACTCTCTTATGGGTTCCTTAAATGCAAGCTTTGCTCTTTTCGATATGAGATCAGTGCAAGTTAATATGAAGATAAGTTTCAATATAGTATTAAATTCACAATTATAAGCTCGTAATAACTTCTGATCTCCAATCCAAACCTTGAAAACAAAACTTAAAGTAATAAGGGAATTTAAATATTCTAATATTAGGCTTGGATTATCTCGGGTAGGATGAGAAAGAAGGTAGAGACTAACTAGAGCTACATGTAAAGGTAGAAGTTAAATAGAGCTAGATCATACATACAAAATACCTTAGATGGAAAGTGAAACTACATCATACCTTGACTAACGTGCTGATAATGTGTTATGAAATTAAAGAAAGAAGAGTAAAGAGAATTAATGGAATAAGAAAGACCAATTGTTTCTCACTGTATGAAGTATGCAGTACACAAGTGATACATTTTATTTATGCATAACTTTATAATATCAGGGTAAATCAATTTCTATGATTACATGAGATAATATACAGATATAAAAGATAATGGTGGATTATAGGAGATATAAAATTTTAATGGTGAAATTTGCCTTTTACATATAAAAAAATTTGCCTTTTACACGTACTTAAAAACTCAACATTTTAATCTCAAGCGATTAGTATTTTTTTTATAGTGAAATTAGATATTAGGCTATTTTCTTATTTGGTAGCCTTTGGCATCCATATAATAATTCAACAAATATAAATATTAGTGGATACTATGAGACACGTCATAAAAATAGTCTCAAACAACATCACGCAAGCAAACATAAATTAAATTAATCAATGACTTTGCATCTTTTTAAAATTAAAGCACTTATATTCTCTCTCTCATTTAGATACTTTTCTTTTCACTTTCTCACATGCATTGTTTTGAACTCGAATCAGATTATATATAACTTTTATTTATTCATTTATTTTTGTCTATGACTCCTTGCTAACGATGAAATAGAACGCAAGATTATAATAGATCCCAATTGCTTCTTATAAGCCAGACTTAAATTTTGTTTTTGCCTCCTGAATAAATTAAAGGGTTAACAGGTAAAATGGCCATAAACTTTTCTTAAATGTACACCTAGCATCATAAATTTTACTTGGATGTCAAATTACGATAAACTCTTTTAAAGAGGTCAAAAATACCACCACCATTGTCCAATGAATAATATTGTGAACCCACCAAACCTAAAAGTAACAGTCATCAGCCTTGAAGAGTTTATGGTTATCTTTTGTATCGGCTAAAGTATACTTTTAATTCTTTATAATTGTGTCAGGTTTCACTTTAGTCCTTTAAGTTTAAAAAGTGCACTTTCAGTCTCTCAAACTTAACGCCGTTAGTCTCTCCTAATAGAAATTGCTGACTCATCAAACTTAACTCTGTATTTTAAATTTTTTTATTTTATACAATTTAAAATATCAAATTTATTATATTATTAAATTAAAATTAAAATGCGAGTATGTTAGAAAACAAGAATGGAAGGCACAATGAGAAAAGGGAAAGCTTAACCGCGCCATTTCCATTAAAAGAAACTACGGCGTTAAGTTTGAGGGACTGAAAGTGCACTCTTTAAACTTAAAGGACTAATATAAAACCTGACAGAATCATAGAGGACTAAAAGTATACTTTAGCTTTTGTATCCAATTAAACTTTATGGTGCTAAGTGCATATTTGAGAAAGGTTAATAGGTATTTTCACCCCTTGACCCTAAATTAAAGCTGGCATAGAAATAGAAGAAATGATCAATCTGTTTGAAAGGTTGATAATTGTACGGTATTGATATTAGCACCATTTTATGACGTTGAGCATGTATATGAAGTACATATATTTAATTAATAAGTATTTTCTTTAGATTGAAACATTTTTCTATGTATAAATAAATAATAAGGGAATAAACGATTACTTTAATAAAATATATGAATTATTGGTTGGACTGGTTAGGTTTTAATAAAATGCAATGGATGCTTAGAATTTAATTATAAGAAAGAAATAATAATATCAAATATATTAAAATTTACGAAAGATAACAAATTTGTCCAATATATAATAATTTTTATAGAATTAATATATTTAACAATATTGAGTAAAGTAAAACAATTTAATAAAAAAATGCAATTTGTTTTTGGAAATGATATTTGTGTGATATTACATGATGATGATGGTTGGTCCAATGGAAAAAAAATTATTAGACCTAAGTCATCTAAAGTACACTTTATTTGCATAAAAAATTATTATAAAATATCATGCTAATCAAAATTACATCTGTGTATTTGAAAGGTTAAGAATAAATGCGTTTTTTTGATTTACTTATAATTGATAAGAATAAAGGATAAATTCGTATGTGTGCGCAATAAATATATCATAATACATATCTATTTTTAGGCAGAGAAACTCATTTTATGAAATAAATAATTACAACTAAGAAAAGAGCTCTAAATAGTTAATAATAGTACGGTCTAATAAGATCAAAATTTTGAAGATTGCAAAAAAAAAAAAACTAGTCTAGGTAAGCTAACTCGATTCACACTCAATAGTGATACAATATGAATCTCTAGTATAATTTAATGAGATGATCAACACCATTACTCTCACTTCCTTAATATAGTATGTATAATCTTTGAAAAAGGTTAAATTGTTAAATTATGGAGAAGGGCTTTCGGGTCCAAAGTTTGAGCTACATTAAATGATGTAAAAAATATTCACCAGAAATCCTCTAAAGTATCTCCAAAGTTTATTTTTTGTTATAAGTTATTAACTCGAACGCTTTATTACTCAAAGAAAAAGATGAACACATACATGCATGCATGCCTTTTGTCTTTATATATATATATATATATTATAGTTTTGCCCTCCATATAGGCTTAGAGGAAGCCTATAAATGGCAAACATATATAGTGGGATTGGCAGAGAAGGGAGTACTGAGGAAATGGCAAACATATACTGTTTCCTCTTTGCTTCTGTTTTAGCTGCTTGCATCATCATCAACAATGGAGCCGCCATTGAAGAAGAAACAGAGGCCATAGGAAACGAATCATTGCTAATTGTTTCTCTCTCTTCCCTCTTTCCATCGTCCACTTGCAAACCTTTCTCAGGTTCTATATATTCAAGTCCATTCTCCCTCTCTATATTAAACTCTCATCATCATCATCATCATCATCATCATCATCATCATCATCATCATCAATAATATGTAGTTATGACTTGCGACCTATGTATATATAAATAATTGATTTTCCATTTATATGCAATACTCCATCAGTTTCTTTTTATAAGGAACCTTAACTAAATTGTATACCTATGTATATATAAATAATTGATTTTCCATTTATATGCAATACTCCATCAGTTTCTTTTTATAAGGAACCTTAACTAAATTGTATAGATAAAAAGTTAGTTGATGTCAATAAATACGAAACAATTGTAACATTTGTCTCAAAATACCTTTATTTATGGGGAGAGAAAATAAGAGAGATAACGGGGATATCAATCCTTGGGAATGTGATAATGAATACATATATGAAAAATTTTAGACAAACTCTAAATTTTAGACAAACTCTAAATAGTAAATAAGGTAAGTGCTGCAGTAATTGTTCCTTGTACAAAGGAACTGGGGGAGTAATTTAAGTTTTAAAATTTATGGGGTATTTTGGATTTATATATATAATGGCATTGATATACATGTGTGTGTGTACTTTAGCCTTGAAAACTAGCTACCCTAATTAAGTACAAGTCATAATAAGTGATCAATTGTATAGATCAATAAGTATATAACTTGCTTTGATATACAACTGCCTTTTTTGTCTCATCCTTCTTGCATATGTACTCACAAGGCCCGATCTATATCAAATAGCAAATTAAAACAGCACTGTGATGGTTAAACATAATATCATAACTCATGTAATAATAATAAATACAAAATAACAAAAACAAACAAAAAATCTTTTTATTCTTTTCTTTAATCCTAAATGTTTCTAAAATTATTATAATTGCAAGAAAACCCCCCAAATTGTGTGATAAATCCAAATCTTATCAAAATCTCACCTAAACCTTTAATTTTGCATTAATAACTCCTTTAATATATCAAAATATATCTCAACTTCTGTTAAAAATAGGGAGTTATCATATAGATCAATAAGTATATAACTTTCTTTGATATACAACTGATCAGGATTGAAGAGAAATTCAAACTTGGAAGTTATACAAAGACATGGGCCATGTTTTGAAGAAAAGCATGGGGAGGCAGAACCTAAATCTCCAACACACATTATTGATATGCTGAGCGACGATCAAGCAAGGGTCAATTCTATTAACTCCAAGCTCTTCAAAAGGTTCACCCATGAAAATATGAAGCATCAGCCAGACTCAGCAAACGTATCGGTGAGGTCTGGCTTGCCGATTAACACCGGCGGCTTCATCGTCACCGTCGGCTTGGGTAGTCCCAAAACGGACTTGTCGCTTATACTTGATACTGGAAGTGATATTACTTGGACTCAGTGTGAGCCATGCATTGTGAGGTGTTACAGCCAACAAGAACCAATCTTTGATCCCTCCAAGTCCACAACTTATTCTCATATCAATTGCTCTACATCGTCTATGTGCACTCAGATTCTTTCTACAGGAAGTAAATTGACTATTCCTTCATCCTTTTTTTCCCCATGAAATAATATCAAGCTATGCATATCCAGACTCAATGCTTTATAAAGAGGGGTTAAAAGTTGACTCAACCTTTTAATCGAAGTTTTTGACAGGTGCTATTTTACATTTTGAAAATTAATAATACATGTTTCTTAATTTCGTTTCATTTTAAAGGTATAATTTTTTATACACATATATATTGTACGAAATATATAGAATAATTGTTCATAATTTTAAACGAAGTAACTTATATATGTATTATTTCTGACCTCTCTATGTATATGAGTTAAATAACTAATTTGTAAATAAATTGGTTATTTGTAACATATGAATGTTCATTTTTCCAAAATACACTATGAGGGAAAAAATGGTAAATTTAGAACATAAAATGAATCGAGATATTATATTTAATATTAAAGTAAACCCCTTTATTTATTATTGTTGTTGTTTTTACAAGAGCATAAAGGGTTTTTTCACCACCCTTATCAACAAGTGTTCTTCCCGTAATTCGAATTTGTGTTCTTACAAAGGTAAGATTGCTTACCTCATCATTCAACAACAACTGGTTGGTTTTAAAGATTTATTTTATAATTGATAAATTTGAATGTAAGTAATATAAATATTGATATATTGTTTATTAATACTTGTTGAGATAAACTTGATTCCTCCTTTTTTTTTCCTTCCAATCCAGAATATCAAGAATGTGCTAATTCCACTGAGACATGCATATACAAGAGTGAATACGCAGACGGCTCCTTCTCCATTGGCTTTCTCAGCAAAGAAAGGCTCACCATCGGCTCCGGTGGCACTTTCGACAACTTCTTGTTCGGTTGTGGCCAAAACAACGGTGGGAATACCTTAGGCAACGTTGCCGGCATACTTGGCCTTAGCCGTGGTCCGATCTCCCTCGTCCAACAAACAGCCAATACTTATAACAAAGTCGTCTCCTATTGTCTCCCTTCCACCACTAGCTCTGTCGGCCACCTCACCTTCGGAAGTGACAGAGTTCCTAACAATGTCCAATACACACCGATCTCCACTTTCATTGATTATCCCACATTATATGGCATCAGTATAACTGGAATCACCGTTGGTGGAACAGAACTTTCATCAGTTTCTTCTACATTGTCATCGGCCAAAGCGGTAATTGATTCCGGCACTACGATCACGAGGCTTCCACCGTCGGTGTATGCTGCGATGAGATCGGAGTTCCAGCTAAAGATGGCGATGTATCCGAGGGCGAGTGGGTTACTGATACTGGACACGTGTTACGATTTTAGTGGGTATGATACAGTGGATATTCCAAAGATAAGCTTGGTGTTTGGTGGTGGCGTTAAGCAAGACCTGGGAGTGAGTGGGACATTTTTTGTTGTTAGTATGGAGCAGGTGTGTTTGGCTTTTGCCCCGAATGAGAGTGAGGAGGATATAATTATTATGGGAAACGTTCAGCAGAAGACAATAGAAGTGGTGTATGATCTTAACGCTCAAAGGATTGGATTTGGGCCTCCTGGGAGCTGCGACTGAAATAACCATTAAAATTAATTATGAAAAAATTATTGATATGTTCATTCTCAATTAATGTTTTATGTGTGTTTGCATTATACAAGGGTTTGAAAAGTAAATCCAATGGTTTTTGAATAATGCTACTTGTAGTGGGTTTTCATTTTATTTTATTTTTATACATTGATAAAATATGGAGTATACTGATGTTAAGTTTATAGTAAAAACTTGAAGTCAAGTAGTTGAAAATTCAAATCATTCTTAATTCAGTCTCTCATTTTTTTTTTGATATTATACATTATATATGGTAAATACCTTTAGAAAACACTAAATTAAAGTTGAGGTAAGCATAAAACCGGACAAATAGTAATGAAAGTTAATGAAACTTTTCAGTTCAAAATTACACATTCCAAGGTATAAGATGGTCCTAGTTTGCTAAATTTGAATGTATGCAATGAAAGATATGATTTTTCTATTACAATAGGATTTAACCAAAAGGGGGTGAATTAATCAAATTCAAAAATTTATAACTTAAAGCAACTGAAGATAATATAAGATTCCAGAAATGTATCATCGAAAAATGAAGGTTGAAATCAACACAGTTGTTTATTCTAGTTTGTTCATTCTAATATACATCCAATCCTCATAGCACCTATGAGATTTGCAAATTCATTATGAATCAAGATTCCCAATCTCTTGAAGCCTTTACAAGGTGAAGTCACACTACCCATCACTAACTCAAGAAAATAGAGAATATCACTCCCCTTCAATTTGTGTAATCACTGCAACCTCCTCAAGATTTCTCAATCTTAAGTCTCTCTCTATAGTATAATGTATTTGAAAAAATAGAAATTATCTCAAAAGTATTGAATGCTAATCACTGGAGAATAAATGCTCTCATTTTCGACAATAAGGATATTATGTTTAATGTAATTTTACTCTTTTTGCTCTTTACTTCTATCTTTCCCAGTTCTTGTGGTCCAGTTTTTCTTAGGAAATCTTAATCCAGTAATACATCGAGGAGAAAAATTTTCTCCGATCTTGATCGAGTTTTTTGTTTAAACTTTGAAGTCTTTTTTTTTTCCACATTCAATTTTCCTAACTGAACTCATTCTAGTAGGAACGCTTCATGTGAGTTCATAGCCTTCTTTGTTTAGCTTTTTTTTTTTATAGTAAGTGATCTCTAGTTGTGTTAAGGTCGAATTTTATACTCAAAACTATGCAATTTAATGGCACAACCTCGACGTCAATCTCATAGGAGCCTAAATGTCTCTATGCAATTAGTTAGTAAACTTATTCAACAAATTAAAACGAGTGTGGTCCTGTCATCATAATTCCATATTAAAAGCATTATCTAACCTATTGTTTATTTTGATTTCCTTCTCAATTAAATTGGAATACACTCAGATAGGAACAAGAAATGAATTAATATCAAGAACTCTTCCTAGAAGTTTATGAGTCTGCCATCATTGCTTATCAGGGAATGAGGTCCTAATTATTATCACCATGAAATTGATAATCAAGATCAACAAGCATGAATCTTGAAGCTTTCTAAAAATAACATTGATAAATGCTACTCACATATTTTTCAACTATCCACATCTTTATATTTAGTCAACTATAAAATCATAGAAGAGGTAATTTGAATCAAGAAAGTTACTTCCAGATAATTGCTAAATTGATCACAACATACGCTCAATTCCAGATATACAAACACATCACATATATTTCACTAATTAACACAATGTTAAACTCTAGTGCGTAAATCTGAAATGACAACAAGTGATAAGAACAAGCTCCCGGTCTCAATAAGGCTTTGGCTCATCATAGCTCCTAGGAAAACAAGATAAATAAGTTTGACAAGCTAAAGGTTTTAGCAGCAACATATAGGTGTCCAAGCGTTGGCATGGCTGATTCCAATGGTGGCAGCAAGCTTTGAGACTAAGGTCTCTAGAGGAGGGAGGTTGAAGACTGACAGTACTGAACAAGTTGTGCAAATTTGAGACGTGAGTGAGAGAAGGAATCAGTTGGACATGGCGACAGGAACAGTGACAACAGCAACAAAATGGACTCCAGAACCTGCCATGACGTGATTAGGATAAGAGGATTGAGATGAAGGAAAGGCAGAGATGATATCAACTTGGTAAGTTAATTGGTGAACAATAAACGCAATGGTTGGGGTCGAGATTTGGAAAACGGAGTACTAAGTTTTGAAAGAATCTTCCTCATACCCAAGTCATGCTCGCCGACAGAGAAAAGTGAAACAGGATAATGGCTGAAGTTGTGCTCGTTGGTGTTACGAGAGATTACTGCAGCGCGGCGTTTTGATATCGGTAGTTGTTTTAATAGTTTGTAATACGGTTAGAGCGTAGAGTGCATGACATTTCGCATTGTACATCGAGCTTGCACTATAATAGCTTTGGTTAGTCGCTCGCGGGGAAGAGAACCTATAAAAGGGGATGTAACCTGCACGAATCAGTTGTTGAATAATAAATCAGTTCTTTTCTCATACTCTCACCTTGCTTTCGCTCCTCGAGCGATTGGCATGTACCAACTAGTATCAGAGCCAGTACCGGCAATGGCGCCGGACACGCGTTCCGCCTACAGATTAGGCGATATGGAGAAATGCCTGGATGCACAGGCCTCCTTGATCGAGAACAACAGCACACGGTTGGATCAGAACACGGCCGCGATTGTGGATATCCAATCCTCCAAATCCAACATCGATGCTTCCTTAAAGGAGTTACTCGCCGGCATGGCTTCCTTCACTACCCACAGCAACGGCGGCACTAATGGGGGGTCCTCTAACTCTCCTCATAGGAACCCGCACATCCAGTTTGGATCTTACGGGTCTCTTCCGTCATATTTTCCGTCCACCAAGCAGGCTCGTGTAGAATTCCCTCGGTTTGACGGCACAGATTTTCGGGGGTGGTCCTACCGCTGTCGCCAGTTCTTCCTTGTTGACGCTACACCACCTGAGCAGCGGATTCGTTTGATTAGTATCCATTTGGAGGGGAAGGCCTTGAAATGGCATTTAGTATTCATGAAGACCTGTCAGGAGGAGGATATTTCATGGGAAACTTATTTGTTCCAGATGGAAGCCCGATTCTCTGACACGAAACACATTAGCCCCATGGTCCAGCTTAAGCAGCTGCATCAGCTCACATATGTGGTGGAATATATAGAAGCCTTTGATGACCTTCTAACGGAGGTTGATATTCCTAAGCACGTCGCGATGGACTGCTTCTTGGGCGGACTCTGCTTGGATATACAATCAGCGGTGGATGCCTTTAAGCCGACCAACTTGCCTGGTATGATGCAGATGGCTCGCATTCAGGAGCGTACGATCAACGCGTGGGGTCACCACCCTCCCTCGCATGGCCTGACAAATCGCTCGTTCAACACAAGGATCCTCTCTAAGGGAGGGAGTATTGTTACAAGAGATTACTGCAGCGCGGCATTTTGATATCGATAGTTGTTTTAATAGTTCGTTATACGGTTAGAGCGTAGAGTGCATGACATTTCGCATTGTACATCGAGCTGGCACTATAATAGCTTCGGTTAGTCGCTCGCGGGGAAGAGAACCTATAAAAGGGGATGTAACCTGCATGAATCAGTTGTTGAATAATAAATCAGTTCTTTTCTCATACTCTCACCATGCTTTCGCACCTCAAGCGATTGGCCTGTACCAGTTGGGGTCAGAAGCTGCTGAAGCTTGGGTAACCAAGACATTGAATTTCTTAATAGAAACGATAGCTCTTCTCCCTTGCGAAGTTGTGCTAATCAGGAAAGTCCTAAATCCAGTCCATGAGCCTTAAGTCTTCAAACCTTCTCCTCCTAATTTGAGAAGTGAGCTGGGGCTGGAGTTGTGAGGGATCACGTACTAGAAGGGAAGAGATCAGAGATAGTGGTGAAGAGATGAAGGAAAGAAGCGATCACTTCTCTCAATGACAAAGCTCGGGTCTCTTTCTGGTTGTTCGGGAAAGAAGGATGGAAGCTGCAAAGATCTGTACAGCTCAATAAGGTGTTACCAAGAAAAATGGTGCCCAGTAGTTAAAAAAGTGATCTCCCCTCTTGACCAAAAGTGAATCTCCTCTGCTCAATAAAAGGATGCTTCCCTTTTCTTCTATTTTTTCCAGTTGATTTGTCATTAAATACTGGTTGTTACAGCCAGGTTTCCAGTTGGCTTCCAACTGAATTCAGTTGTATATGTTATCTTTTCTCATTTGGCGCCGCTGTTTGTTGGTTTTCCACCACCTGCTGCTTGAAGATCCCCAAAACGCAGCTTTCCCTCTAGCCTTGAGTCCTCATATGTCCTATATATTAGGCAAAGACTTGATATAATTTCATGCATTAAAATAATAGGCATTTTCTAGAAAATTAAAGGAGTGATTTAAGGGATGATAATATCTCTCAAAGTTAGCAATTAATTCCTTTAATCTCTCATTAATATGATTAACCTCTAATTGATACATTTATGCTTATATAAGATCCCTAGAGGTTCACATTGGATACAATTAATCCCTATAAAATAGTGATTTGTCAAATTCCCCCACTAACGTTTTGCATTCCAGGCAAAATAATGGAATAAGATTGAGTCTCAAGTTATTTGAAAAAAAATGACACTAAACCAAAACAATCCACGCTAATAAAGATTTTGCAATTTAATCAAGGGAGATGGATAATATGTGAGATTTCTTACAGGAGAAGGTGTTTCACTCACTCTCATCAACTTGGGTTCTTTCTCTCAAAGTCATCAAATTTAGGCTTCACCATAGGCTTATAACTATCCTACATCTCCACCACTTAAATGCAACAAGGTTTTATGAATCAAAGGGTCTTTATGTGGGTTGTATTGTTAGAGAGGCTAAATGGTGGCATGGAGATAAATGTCAATGATTAATGAACACATACATGCAATCTTCCAAAATTGTGATACTCACTATCAAAAGCTCATTTATCAAATCAATTCCATCATGTGAAAACCAAACATTACATGTATCAAGCAATTATATCTTTTCATTTATACCCTCGTTATTCCTTTATGTATATACTATTCCTCATCTTCTCTCTTTTTTTTAGAAAATTTTCTCTCTTTTATTCTCTTTCCCCTTTTTTTATCTTTTTTTCCTCATATCATTTTTTCCTGCATCCATTTTTTTTCTTTTCCCCCACTTTTTTTCCTCTTCTTCATCATCTTCTTCTTCTTTTGTACTTCCAGTTTCTTTCTTCATTGTTTTTTCTCTTTTTTATCAGCCACACATAATTTTTTTCTCTAACAGCAAAACAATCCAATAATGCAACTCATTTGCCATAAAACATTATGTCCAATATATCATTACAATGATCAAGGATTTTATTATTTTCAATGTATATCAAGCAAGAAGTAGGTAGCTTAAAGTATTTGAGGTTATCCTAATATCAACATGCATTGTTCATTAACGAAGGTTGGAAATTTAAAGAATAAATGAAAGGCTCAAACAGTTAAGCAAAGGAAATTAAGATGTATGGGTGTTGTTTAGTAAAAAGGGTTTGAAAGAAATGCCCTTATCATATTCACAATTCCAAGAGCTAATGTGGTTTTAAGTTGAGGATTGAGACAAGTTCTAGGAAGTTGCTAAACTTGATGACATCACACTATTTAAGAATGAACAAGCTCAAGTACTCACAACTGCCTTACTCACTTCAATATTAACTCTCCAAGATTAATTGTATAGGTATTTAAGCATGGATTTGTCTAGGCTTAGTGCTAAGTTCAATGAAATATTTCAAAGACTCATTCTAATTCACCAATCAGGCAAGCATTCAAAAATATTGTATCAAGGTGCAAATGACAACCAAATTTTTTTATAAACAGTGTAGAACCAATAAACAACACACTAGCAAGTCACAATAAATCAACAATTTAGGCGGTAAAATAACCCTTACTCTTCCCCACATTCAATCCTGGCATTGTCCTTGATGAAAGTTGAAGAAAATATGCTAATATGTAAGTTTTAATATCTTTGTTTCTTTTTTATAGGTATTAAACAATATGGTCGCCCAAACAGAGCCAAGAAGAGCATAAAATAACAACAAAAATGTCCTTAATCCAATGAATTAGTTCTATCCCCCACATTTGTATTAAGCAATATAGTGTAAAATATAATATCACGAGCAATTCAATCAAGTAAGGAGGGGAAGGGACAACCGTATATATAGACCCTTGGAATATTCTTGAAACAAAAGCTAGGAACGTAGCAGCAACATGGGATCAACAATGCAGAACATAGAGTGATCTCCTTGTATGTCCTAATCATCAAGTTCATGGAGTTATGAGTTTGGTGAGAGCTTTATTTGTAATGTTGTTTGGTTCTAGCTTACTATCCAGCATCCTTTTCCTTTAAAAAGTCCTGCAAAATCATCAACCAAGTTAATCAATCTGACTCATACAGCTCAATCTCATGCACTTTTGCCACCAATTAACAACACCAAAATGCACATATTTGATAGCTTGTAAAAGAACTTAATAATGACAAGAATAGTAAGTGATGACCTTGAGAAATTTTTTTTAAAAAAGATAAGATTTACTAAAAACACAAACAAACCAGCTGAAGACATATTCAAAAATATAATATTGTGACAGTAAAAAATGGAAAGATACAACCTAAAATGCAGCAAATCAATGAGGTGTGAGGCTCTCATGATACATTTCTTGCCATTCTTTTCATCCACAAGCTTAACTATACCAAAATCATGGACTTTAGTGACTGTATAAGGACCAACCCATCTTATTTGAAATTGTTCTCTCTTAAATTTGAATATGGCCAAAAATAACAGCACTTAGTCACTAACACTAAAGTGCTTCCTTAGAATCCCTTTGTTATGCATGAGCTTGGTTTTCTCCTTGTTGATGTGGGAGTTTTCATAAGCTTCAAGTTTGATTTCTTCCAGCTCTTGTAACTGAAACTTTCTCTCTCTTGGAGCGGCCTCAAAATCCATGTTGAAACTTTTGACAGCCTAATAAGCTCTATGTACAATTTCTACTGGAAGGTGGCAAGGTTTTTCATAGATCAACCTATAGAGAGATATTTCTACAGGTGTTTTTTAGTAGCCTCAAAATTCATAGGCATCTTTAAAAATTGGATGCCAATAAAAACTAGATTCTAGTACCTTTATTGAGGTTTTTTTGCACTAAAATGGCCACCACATGCCCATGAGTGACAAGCTTCCAGAACACATTTTACCTCTTCATTTGGTACCCATCTCCTTATAAGTTGGTCGCTGCACATTCTTCAAAGGATTGGTGGGTCCCAAATATAGTATTTAGACTCACTCTTAAGTTTTTAGGCCTGAAAATGAGAGAGAATATGGAATCATATCTGTTATAAGGAAATTGACCATATTGGCATATCAAGGGTCATGTACAGCCATGTTAGATAAAATGGATGCTGGAAATTCATCACAGATTTGATCAAATTTAGAGACTCCCATTGTTCCAGTTGGTAGGCGGCTCAAATGGCCTGTAACATGATTTATTGCACCATTTTTATCCTTTTCCTTAGTGTGGAATTCTTCTAGAAGCAAAATCCACCTTAAGAGACTTGGTTTTGTATGCATCTTCTTGAAGAAATACTTGATAGTAGCATGGTTAATACATATTGTGACTTTAGAATTAATTAGATAGGGCTTAAATTTGTCTAATACAAATACAATATCATAGAGCTCTTTTTCAGAAGTAGTATAATTTGTTTGGGTTCTATCTAACATTTTAGATGCATAAGCAACCACTTTGGATAGCCCCTTTAATTTTTTCTTAGTATGACACCAATTGAACTATGGGATGCATTACATGCTAGTTCAAAGTCAAGATTCCAGTTTGGTACAGTAAGTACAGGAAGTGATACAAGCATGCTTTTAAGTGTGTTAAATGATTTTTTACATGCATTATCAAATGCAAATTCAACATCTTTTTGCAAGAGCCTAGAGAGTGTTGAAGCTATCTTACTAAAATCCTTAACAAACCTTCAATAAAAGCCACAGTGATCAAGAAAGGATCTAAGTTCCTTGATTGAAGTAGGATATAGAAGTGATGATATAACCTCTATTTTAACCTTATCTACTTCAATTCCATTTTACACACCAAATGCCCTAAAACTATATCTTTATCTACTATGAAATGACATTTTTCAAAATTAAGTACTAAGCTTCATGCTTCCATAACCTTCTCTTTTCCCTTGGATGAACTTGCACCTAGAAATGGTTAGTAGGGGAGAGTGAGATTTTTGGAAATCTCAATAGCAAAGCTTACTAACATTCATGAAAACTTTGCATGACATGCTTTAAGTTCATAACATAAGTAACAAAGTCAAATTGTGTACCAAGCACATACTCAATGCATATGACCATAGCATAATGTTACTCATAAACACATTCAACAATGTCATCAAGTCATGCACATCAATAGAATAATTTCACAACATGTTAAGTAAAGTTAGAAATCTTTGCTACCTTTAGGCTTTACTTTTCCTCAACTTGTCACATAAACTATAATTAGGTGCAAATAAACTATGTACATTAAATTATAAACTGGTTACATCAAATAATTATTTTAAACTATAACAACAATCAAATCATGAATCCAAAAGAAGGAAATTTAATAGTTATTCCCCTCTATCTTTCAGTAAATAGTTCTTGACAAAACTCAATCTTTATCTCAAACCCAAATCTTAAATTTTCATCTGATCAGTACGATATTACTACATTAGAGAGAGAAAATTATTTAGAAAAATTTTATGAAGGAATTAATTTGAAAGGAAGTAGTTTTGATTACCTAATTAATCCCGAAACAAACTCTCACAGCCAAGAGTCGTGTCGTCAAAGAGAAAAGAAGCACAAGTTGAATACCTAGCCTACTGTGCATCACGTGAGTGGTATTTATATAACACCTGTCACGTGATCCATGTATATCTTGCCTTCTCTCTATTTTTTTAATAATATATACATATTGTAAATAAGCATACTAATGGTCCCATTACGTAGGGGTGAGCAAAATCGCACACCCCTCCCGATTCCTGTAAATATTGAGCCCGTTTAAACCCACCCAATTGGGACCAGTCACGGGAGGGAACGGCTTAAACAAAGCGAGGTACGGGTGCACCCGTGCCCGCACCCTGCCCATTTAACAAATTAAAAAATTACTTTAGTCTTTGGTGGCAAATGCAGACACGCAACGCAGAGGACCAGGGGTCATAGCTTCAGCCTTCAGTGATCAGTCTCTGTCTCATCTCATCTATCAATCTCTACTCTCTCTGTCTCTCACTCGTCTCTCTCACTCTCAGTCCTCTCCAGCCCATTCGCTTTCTCTCGTGACTCTCATCCTACTCTCCAAGTCTCCAACGCCATCATCAGAGTAGGTGGAGTCAAAGGATCTGTTGCACATAAATGCCATGAAGATGAACGGATCTGCATGGAACATGAAGATGAAGACGAACGAGATATTGCTGCCGACTGGAACGTGAAGATAAAGACAAATGAGATCTGGCCGTCAGCTGGAACGTGAAGAAGATTACAAATGAGATATGGTTGGAACGTGAAGACGAAGACAAATGATATCTGGCTGGAACATGAAGACGAACGAGATCTTAGAAATGGGTCAATGAAATCGGTAACCCCACGAAAATCGAGTGGCTTCTCCAGCAAGTTGAGTTTCCCATCATCACTAGCACCGGCACAATCCCAACTAACTTCATCTTTGAGAAGAATGGAACCCACTGCTGCAGTCCCTTATCAACTAAGATCCTCTTACTCTAAATCTCTAATCGTAAGTTCCTAACTTCTCTGTCCATGCTTTAATGTGGTGAGAATTGGAGGGACACGGGTGGGATTATTGAATCTAAGATGTTGTTTCCTTGCTGCTGTAGTTTTGAATCTGAAATGTTGTAATATTGCTGCTGTAATATTGGATGGAAGTGGGGTGAGAATTGTTGTAATGTTGTTGCAGCTTGTAAACTTAGGAAGGAGAAAGGGAGTTGTTGGCGAGTAACCTGTTACTCGCATCAATCCGCCCGTTTTGACCCGTACCCGTTTAGACGGGTCAAAACGGGTTTTACCACGAGTATGGGATGCTCCCTACCCATGTAAACCTTCAAGGGTGGGGCGCAGGTTACCCCATAGGGCAGCCCCGCCCACCCGTTGCCCCCTACCTATATGTGGACCTTTTTTATATATATATTATTATTTTCTCCTTTTCTTTTTAAAGTAGAACCTTACTACTTTTTTCTAATATTTCCTATACATATATATTCCCTGTTCATGCACACACACACACATATATATTATATTATATTATATTATATTATATTATATTATATTTTCTTTTCTTTTATTATAATTTTTAAATCTATTTTTTTATTATGGAAAACTCTTCTGGATTTAATAGAGCATATAAACCCATTACCATAACAATA
>JANTPZ010137717.1:0-16391 GCA_025593235.1 Vachellia pachyceras
GTTCTCACATCCAAAACCACGAAGGCTATCATTTTTCCACACCTCATTTCAGACATGTTCGCTGAGTTGGATATACCTGAGTGCCCTGAGGATCATCCGTTTGCCCCTGCCTCTGTATTTACTTATGAGAGGATCCATAGAGCTCCCGCACCCCAATCTGAGCTGTATATAGACATTGATGATTTGCTAGGTGAGGAGCAGGAGGCTCCAGTACCGCAGGAACCAGCCGTTCATCTAGCATCACCAGCCCCCGTTACACTTGAGAGTCTCGATGCTGATTTCCAGCAGTTCAGAGTCTCGATGCTTCAGCAATTTAAAAGGGAGCGGAGGTATCACAGGAGAATGGATGCATTGATTTCGTAGAGCTTGCATTTTGAGCTGCCTCCAGAGGAGGATGATATTAGCGGTGCAGGACCTTCAGGAGCTGAACCATCTGGAGAGGGCGGAGTAGCGGAGGGGACTGAGGAGGAGGATGAGGTTGCTGCTGAGGTAGATTCGAAGGGAGATTCGGCTATGCAGGGGGATGACTAGCTGTTCTGCATGTTTTTCCTTTTTGTTTTAAACTTTGATACAGTTGTGGTTTGAATATGGATTTTGTTGTGAATTTTATTGCTTCAGCTGTATATGTATATATGAATGTTTTTCCTATGTTGTTTTTCGAATTTCATTGCATGTGTGCATGAATTTTCGATATTGCTTGCAAATGCCGCGCGCCTTATTTTTAAATCTTTCCTTCCAATCATTGAGGACAATGTTTGATTTAAGTGTGGGGGGAGATTTAGGATTTAGAGTCTTTCCAAGCAACATTTTGATTTTTAACATGCAACTGAAATTTTTGAAGGATAATGTTGGGCTATTTTTGTCTGAAAACTTTGGAAATTTTCAAGTTTCTTTAATATTTTTCGAAAAATTTCCAGAGGAACTGAATTGCAATTTTGCTCTCTGACCATTTTCACCGTGACCAAATCTGTTGTTAGCCGCAGCGAAAGTCTTTAAATAAAGAAATTCACCTCTCGGGTGTGGTTCGCCGCGACCAACTTCGTGGTTAGCCGCGGTGAAACTTCAGTGCTTATAAAAATATATATATTTAATTAGGTTTTGAATTTCAAAATAAAAATTTCCTCTCATCCTTACTACCTTTAACACTCTTGAGCAATGCTTATGAAACTATGATTTTAATAGCCAATGCATTGGGAGGTTGATGCTTGAGTCTAAGGATCAAAGTTTTTGGTTAATCGCGTTTTTCGAGTTATTAGCAAATGATAAGCGTAGATCAGTTTTAAATTGACTCTTTGCGTTTTTTGTTCTTTAGACTATTTAATTGAGACATTAACCTTGTCGTGAGGATAATTTGACCTAATTTCATTTGATTAGAGTGGGTCTGTCTTGATTCATAATATCTCTAGAACTTGTCCTGATTCTTAATCAAAGCTTTATGATCCAATATTTTGTGAAAAGGATAGAGGCCTTCATTTCAAAACCTTTCATTTAGCCCAAACACAAACCCTTCATTATTTCACCCTTTGCTACCCTTTTGAGCCATATACTCTTGAAAACCAGCATTTGAAAAACTATACTTGTATATGCAAGCATATGTCGATGAAATTATGGATTTGAACTCTCTTGTTGTTAAAAAAATAAATAAATTAAAAAAGAATATAAAAAATGAGAGAGAAATAAAGAGAAAAGAAATGCAATGTTTAAAAATGAATTTCTCTAAAGCCTTGCCAAGTATTAAAGTGATTATACTCCTTCGGTGCTGTGTAATCAAGAAATTTCATTTCATTTCATTATCTTTAGACCCCATCATGCACCTTAAACCCTAAAGACCTCTTGATTCACATTGTATTGATCTTGTGGTAGAGAGGTAGAATAATTACAAGCATATGGTATAGATTCGAATAAGCAGACTATGAGTGAAAATTGTCCTTGCATAGTGAGCTGAGAGAAACACTTATACCTTTTGAGAGGAGGTTTCTTTTATTCGGTCTCTTGAATTGAATTCTCTTAGAGTTTGATTTACAATTGTCTCTGCCATTATCATTGCTAATTCCTTGATGAATGTTTTTACCAAGTTCTGTAGTCCTGGACTCATGAGTATACTTTCTGGGTGTATTGATCATTTTTTATTTTTCAAAAAGCTTTGTCCAGGAGTTCAAAGGTTTAAGTGTGGGGGAATTTCATTGAGCTTTATTTGTATTAGTTTTCTAATTGAATTTCCAACATGACCCTTTTGTGCTTAATTTGAGATTAGGAGTTGTTGATTTGGATTAGTATGATTTTGGGTACATATGCCATGAATAATGATGTTATTATGCTTAAATTCCATCATGAGCAAATGATACTGCCAATATTTGCTATTTCATTTCAGGAACTCTGTACAAAAGGCAAGGGAAGCAGCTCTGGAGCATTTCGCCGTGGCGGCCAAAGTTCAAATAGCAGGCAAGAACTCTCAGGAGAAGTTCGCCACGGCGAATATCGCGTAATACCAGATTTTTACTCCAGATGGAAAATAACCCGACCCAGCTTTAGAGATCCGACCCAGAGCGGTTGTATTATGCCATTTTAGGGTATTTTCGTGGAAGAGGAGAAGAGGAGAAGAGAGGAGGCATAGAGGAGAGACATAGAGGCAGACACACACAAACACTATTTCTCATCTATTTCTTCACCATCCATCCATTCATCATGCCTCAATCATTATTGCTGAGCTCGATTCCACCATCCATGAGGAGCTGAGCATCTCCATCCTCTTGAAGATGAAGTGAGCCGGAGCTCGAAGTGCCGAAAGGGGAGTATTTACTTTCAATCTGTATTTGCATTATGGATTACTTGGATTCCGAGTTGGACTTTGTAATTTGTGTGTGAATGCTTGGTCTCGGTTGAGCCAATCTTGAATTAATGTGTATTGAGTTGTTTTGTGATTGAAAAAGTAGAATGGAGTTCAATTTGCTTATTCAATGAAGTCTTATTGTTCTCTTCTATCATCCTAGTTGAGCTTGGTTTTAGAGTCAGCAATGTATGGAGTTGATTTTGTCACTTTGCGAACACACACTAAATGTTCTTAAAGGATTTCATGGAATGGAGTTCATTTCATGAGATTTCTGACCCAGTGAGTTGTTGGGGTTTTTTATTACGAAACTTAGTGTGAAAGTCGATGCTTTCCTTAATCCTTTTGTGAACTATGATGGCGCAATTCATTTTCAAGAGGAAACCATCATAACATACCATTTTCATACTCCAATATGTTCTTTACTTTCTTTCTCACTAAAAAAATACCAAAAACAAGTTTTATTTTGTAATTAGTTTAGGTACATAGCGTAACTTGATTTAAAAAAACTGATTGCATTTGCATCACAAGCATAATCACAAGCTAAGGATTATTGGTACGCAATAGTAGCTTCCAGAGAGAACGACCCTGGGGTTGTCGCTGTACAATCCTTGGAAATCACAATTAATATTTTTGATCCATTTTCAAGGCTAATCAACGACCTAAGTTTACAATTTGTGGCTTAGTCGGACCAACATGCTTGAAAATAAGTTTGCTCCTTTTTATGCATATGGATGAATTTTCAAGGACTAAATGCATTTATGGAATCCTCAAGCAAAAATGAGTAATATAGGAAGTTTTCATGCAATTGTGAGACAGTGAAAAATTTTCATTCATTTGGACTAAAAGTGGCCAGAAAACAAGGTTTTTCGTTTTGGATACAAGCAGATGAATATTAAAAAACTAACCCTATTTCTAGATTCCTCGTGCAAAACTAAGCGAGAGAGGAAATCTCCAAGCATCTTGGGAGAGTGAAAAATTCTCATTCTATTTGACCAAAAGAGGTCAGAAAACAAGGTGGCTCCTTTTGTATACAAATGGATGAATTTTCAAAAGTTAACCCATTTCTAGAATCCTCATGCAAAATTGAGAAAGAGAAGAAGTTTCCAAGCGATTCTGAGAGAGTGAAAAATTTTCATTCGTTTTTACCTAAACATGTCATAAATCAAGGCGTTTCGTTTTTAATGCAAAGGGATACATTTTAAAAAACTAACCACATTTCTGGAATCCTCAAGCAAAACTGAGTAAGAGAGGATGTTTCTATGTAATTCTAAGACAATAAAAAATTCTCATTCTTTTTGACCAAAACATGCCAAAAACAAGGTCGCTCTTTTTTTATGCAATTGGAAGAATTTTCAAAAACTAATCATATTTCTAGAATCCTCATGGTAAACTGAGCAAGATAGAAAGTTTCCTTGCAATTATGTGACAATGAAAAATTTTCATTCGTTCTGACCTAAACAGGTCAAAAAATAAAGTGGCTCCTTTTTCGTTCAAATGGATGAATTTTAAAAAACTAACCACATTTTTGGAATCCTCATGCAAAACTGAGCAATAGAGAAAGTTTCCATGCAATTCCAAGACTGTGAAAAATTTTCATTCTTTTTTACCAAAACATGCCACAAAAAAAGTTTCATTCTTTTTACCAAAACATGCTACAAAACTGAGCAATAGAAAAAGTTTCCATGCAATTGAGACTGTAAATAAATTTCATTCTTTTTTACCAAAACATGCCAAAAAAGTTGGTTCATTTTTTAAGCAAATGGATGAATTTTCAAAAACTAACCACATTTCTGGAATCCTCATGGAAAACTGAGCAAGATAGGAAGTTTCCAAGTCATTCTGAGATAATGAAAAATTTTCATTCTTTTTTACAAAAATAAGTTAGAAAAAAATGTGGATCCTTTTTATACAAATGGATGAATTTTCAAAAAGTAACCACATTTTAGAGTCCTCATTCAAAACTGAGCAACACAGAAAGTTTCCATGCAATTATGATACTGTGAAAAAGTTTCATTCTTTTTTACCAAAACAGGCCATACAATGGTGGCTAATTTTGTACGCAAATGGATGAATTTTCATGGAATCCTCATGTAAAAATGAGTAAGAGAGAAAGTTTCCATACAACTCTAAGACAATGAAAATTTTTCATTTTTTTACCAAAATAGGCAAGAAAACAAGGTTGCTCCTTTTTTTTTATGCAAATGGATGGATTTTCGAAAGTTAATTGTAATACTCCTTACTTTGTCTCATTAGATTCATATTATGTCATTATTGAACCACTTTTAGGCCTTACATAGGTCAAATTGACCAAAGATGTGAGATTGAAAATTTTTTCTCGAGCTACTTTTCATTTGGTCAAAATTTCCAGTTTTCTGGTCCAACTTTGAAAAATAATAACGAATTCTAGAAATATTGAAATTGAGTGGTTTCAATTTCTATATGAAGCTTATAACCTTATCTAAAGGGAAAAAAATACTCATTCATTTAAAAAATTTCCCAATCAATATAGGTTATTGCGTGAAGTTGCACTGTTCATATGGTCATTTTCCATTTTTCCAGATTTTTCTCATAACTTTGGAAGACAATACAAATGTCCAATTTCAGTGATCTTGGGCTCATTTTAAAGCTCACCACATGAACTATGTTTTTGGAAAAGTTCACCTCAAATAGAATTAGTTTACTATTTTTCTTCAGAGCTCAAATATTGGGAACTTTTAAGGATGTTGGTCTCTTTATATGAAAACTTTACCATTTCCAAATCTTTCCCAAGGCATGCTTAACTTGTCTAACATATTTGCAAATAGTCATGCATTCATTCACATATATTTACCTACTCATCATGTAGAGGTTTAGGTTTTCATCAACTACAAGAACACTTAAAACATTAAATTCAACCATACTACATGACTTGGCAAATAAAGTGCAACATAATGCTTCCTTTAATCCTCATTCATCTTGCCCTTACCCTTGTTTGAGATTACACTTAGGAATGATTAGTTGGGGAGAGTGAGATTTCATTGAAATCCCAATAGCAAAACACACTAGCTAACATAACTATAAATGTACATGATAAAGCTTTACAAATAGCTGTATAAAGGTGATATGAAATGTGCACATAAAAAATGACATGCATATGGCCATAGCATTCAAAATCACACATTCATACACTTATCAACACAACTTTTCAACATCAAATCATGCACAATTCACAAACTATTTTCATTACAACATTTCATTGAGTTAGGAGTTTTGCTTCCTTTGTTCTTTAACTTGAGCTTAGATTGAAAGCTTTCTCCCTTAGCCTTCCAAGAGTGCTCTTTGATGGTTCACTTTCCTATAAACAATATAATGGCATAACCATCAATTTCAAGCCACTAACAAGTCATGAAAACCATAAAAACTCAATAAGTCTCCTCTTAAACTCTTTAAACCCTAGAACTTGCAAGCTTGTCTAAATTGTTTCCAATGCTCCCAAAAAAAATTTCTCACTTCCACCCTACACAATTTTCCATTCTAAAGCAAATGGAAGCATCAAAATCATGAAAATCACACTCCTACTACTTTCTGGACTGGTCGAAAATCAGAACAAGTGAGGATAATGTGATTTTTCAAACTTTCATCATGTAAAATGACTTATCCTTGATACTAAACCACTTCTCATGCATTATTTAACTCAAAAACACCTTTTACTCATCAAATATAAAATTGGACAGACCTCCCCTTAAACTTCATCATTCCAAAATTTCATACAATCAATAAACCAAAGCAATATATACATCAATCAACTCCTTATCATGCAAGGAGTGATTTGCAACCAATCTTTTTCTCTAAATCCCTCTCTTTCTCATTTTTACTCTTCAAGAACCCTAACTTTATGCACCAAAAATAGGGCCTTCATAAAAAAATCTAATCCATTAGAAGTGTAGAGGAGGTTGCAAGGATTAAGAAGATAGGATTGGGTATAAGAAGCTTTTTCCTTGGATTTCTTGTGAGTTTTGCTCTCTTCTTGTTTCAGCTATGGAGGACGCCACTCTCACTCATTTTTACTAATGTTTTTTATGGCTGGAAGAAGAGGCTAAATCTGATTTAATAAAACACAAGATTGATCCAAAGCTAGAACCAATCTTGAGAAATTCTTGTGATCCAAGGGCCTATATTTTTCCAGAACTTTTAACATGTTTTAAGCTCTCATTGGTTGCATTTATGGGCTGTAAATGGGGTTAGAAATCTGGTTAGAGACTTGGTTATCCACACCAATTCAATTAGGGGTCCTGTTACTTGGTCTGGTAGAACATATACCGGTAAAATAAATTTGCTCCGATAAATTTTTCCACTTATTTGGGGACATTTATATCTCTCTTTTAATATCCAAATATGCCCATAGCAAGTGGGAAAATAATCATCTCAGTAATGTCCTTCTAAGCTTTAAGTTTTCATAAAGTTACTTTAGGCGATTCTGATACCGATAAAACGACCTACCGATAAGTAACTAGATTTTTGGACACAAAAAATTTCTAGAATTTTCACTGATATTCTTATCCTTTTCCTTTCCTCAAATTGCTTCCCCGAATGCCTTTAATTAAGTTTTAAAGAAAACCTAATTTTTAGGGTTTTCTGGGTATTTTCATTCCAATCTGGAAAATTGCCTTTCTCGCATTCTGAGAAATAGCTTTATAAAATACTAGAAATTTCATACTATTTTTCCTTACCTTGAACTCATATGTTTGAGGCCTCTAGCTACTTTAAATAATTATTTTTGGCTAATTATAATTGCCAAAAACTAGTTGATCTTTAAAATTCTTTGGACAAAAATCTTGGCCGAATTTGGAAAAACTGACGCCCGTCATTTTGATAAGTAGATTTTTCTCTATCTTTTGGGCCTTTGTAAACTTTTATGATATCTTGGTCAACTTTGTGCCTGATATGCCTAATAAGCTTATTTTCCTTAGGTTTTTTCCTTATTTCCCAAGATGCCCTTACTTTTCTTTCAAAATTCCATTCTTTCCCTTAATCTTTATGCCTAATAACCTTTGTGTCCTCATGCCTTATATCTAAATGACCTTCATATCCTTAACTTTTATGTCTAATGACCTTCTTGTCCTTGGCCTTTATGTCTAATGAATTCATATGCTTTAGAACTAAATTGTCAGAGATCTTTTCGGTCCATTATTATCTTTGTTCTCTATACTACCTATTTAAGAGCCTTAACTCATCTCATAACTACCTGTTTAACCTTTATTCAAATTAACAGTAAAAGCATGGATATTACACTAACCACATTTCTGGAATGCTCATGCAAAACTAAGAAAGGGAGGAAGTTTTTATACAATTCCGAGACAGTGACAAATTTTCATTTTTTTGACCAAAACATGTTAGAAAACAAAGTGGCTCATTTTTCATACAAATGGATGAATTTTCAAAACCTAAC
The DNA here is from genome assembly GCA_025593235.1 of Vachellia pachyceras. Classification (NCBI taxonomy): domain Eukaryota; kingdom Viridiplantae; phylum Streptophyta; class Magnoliopsida; order Fabales; family Fabaceae; genus Vachellia; species Vachellia pachyceras. The sequence continues at coordinate 8,259 of JANTPZ010137717.1, forward strand.
CACATTTCTAGAATCCTCATGCAAAACTGAACAAGAGAGGAAGATTCCATGCAATTCTCAGACAGTAAAAATTTTCATTCTTTTTTAACAAAACATGCCAGAAAACAATTTCTCTCTTTTTTATGCAGTTGGATAAATTTTCAAAAACTAACCACATTTCTGGAATCCTCATGCAAAACTGATCAACATAGGAAGCTTTTATGCAATTCTAAGACAATGAAAAATTTTCATTCATTTTAACCAAAACAAATCAGAAAACAAAGTGGCTCATTTTTCACACAAATGGATGAATTTTCAAAACCTAACCACATTTCTACAATACTCATGCAAAACTAAGCAAGAGAGAAAGTTTCCTTTTAATTCTCAGAAAGTAAAAAAAATTCATTCCTTTTAATCAAAACATGCCAGAATACAAGGTCGCACTTTTTTATGCATTGGATAAATTTTCAAAAACTAACCATATTTCTAGAATCCTCATGCAAAACTAAGTAAGATAGAAAGTTTTCATACAATTCTAAGACAACAAAAATTTTCATTCATTTTGACCAAAACAGGTCGAAAAACAAAGTGGCTCATTTTTTGCACAAATAGATGAATTTTAAAAAATTAACCACATTTTTGGAATCATCATGCAAAATTGACCAACAGAGAAAGTTTACATGCAATTATGAGACTGAAAAAGTTTCATTCTTTTTTACAAAAACAGGCTAAAAAAGGTGGATCATTTTTGTCCAAATGGATCAATTTTCAAAAAATAACCACATTTCTAGAAACTTCATGCAAAAATGAGCAACAGAGAATGTTTCCTTACAACTCTGAGATAGTGAAAAATTTTCAAACTTTTTTATCAAAATAGGCAAGAAACAAGGTAGCACTTTTTTATGCAAATGGGTGAATTTTTAAAAACTAGCCACTTTTTTTAAATGCTTAAGAAAAACTGACCAAGAGAAGAAGTTTCCATCTAATTATGAAAGTGTGAAAATTTTCATTTTTTTTTTCAAAATAGGCAAGAAAACAAGGTAGCTAATTTTTTTTTTTGAAGAAAATGGATGATTTTTCAAAATCTAACCACATTTTTTGGAATCTACATGCAAAACCGAGTAAGAAAGGAAGTTTCCATACATTTTTGAGACAGAGAAAATTCATTCTTTTTTACCAAAACATGCTAGAAAACAAGGTCGCTCTTTTTTTTAAGCAATTGGATGAATTTTCAAAAACTAGCCACATTTCTGAAATCCTCATGCAAAGTTGAGCAAGATAGGAAGTTTCTATCTAATTCTAAGACAATGAAAAATTTTCATTTGTTTAACCAGAATAGGTCAGAAAACAAAGTGGCTCCTTTTTCGTACAAATGGATGAATTTTCAAAACTAACCACATTTTTTAAATCCTTATGCAAACTGAGTAACAGAGAAAGTTTCCATACAATTATGAGATATGAAAAAATTTCATTTTTACCAAAATATACCAAAAAAGCTGGCTCATTTTTTTATGCAAATGGATAAATTTTCAAAAACTAACCATATTTTTGGAATCTAATGCAAAACTGAGCAACAAAGAAAGTTTCCATACAACTCTGAGATAGTGAAAATTTTTCAATCTTTTTGATCAAAATAGGCAAGAAAACAAGGTAGCTCCTTTTTTATGCAAATGGATGAATTTTTAAAAGCTAACCACATTTTTGGAATGCTCTTACAAAACTGAGCAAGAAAGCAATTTTTCATGCATTTCTGGGACAGAGAAAAATTTTCATTCTTTTTGACCAAAACATGCTAAAAAACAAGGTCACTCTTCTTTTATGCAATTGGATGAATTTTCAAAAACTAACCACATTTCTAGAGTCCTCGTGGAAAAAGGAGCAAGATAGGAAGTTTCCATGCAATTCTGGGACAATGAAAAATTTTCATTCTTATTTATAAAACAGGTCAGAAAACAAAGTGGCACCTTTTCATACAAATAGAAGAATTTTCAAAAACTAACCACATTTTAGGAATCCTAATGCAAAACTGAGCAACATAGAAAGTTTCCATGTAATTATGAGACTGTGAAAATTTTCATTCTTTTTTACCAAAAAGGGCCAAAAAATGTGGCTCATTTGTTGTGCAAATAAATGAATTTTCAAAAACTAACCACATTTATAGAATCCACATGCAAAACTGAGTAAGAGAGGAAGTTTACATGCAAATCTGAGACATTAAAATTTTTTCATTCTTTTGACTAAAATTGGTGAGAAAATAAGGTAGCTCCTTTTTTATGCAAATGGATGAATTTTCAAAAGCTAACCACATTTCTAGATTCCTCATGTAAAACTGAGAAAAAGAAGATCTTTCATGCAATTCTGAGACAGTAAAAAAATTTCATTCTTTTTTATCAAAAATGCCATAAAACAATGTCACTCTTTTTTATGCAATTGGATGAATACTAACCACATTTATGGTGTCTTCATGGAAAACTGAGCAAGATAGAAAGTTTCCATGCAATTCTGAGACAATGAAAAATTTTCATTCTTTTTTGGCCCAAGTGTCACACCTCTCTTAGATGCCTTATAAAGCAAGAAATTTTCTGTGATTTTAATCATATATGGCATCATCAAGTTCTTGACTATCTTTACAATTACTTGGTGCAACATAACATATCTTCCTCTATTTCTCATCATCTGCATCTTTTATAAAATATTTTCTTACTTTTCTTTCTTTAACCCTTATGATCCCCTGTCTATTCTATATCATGGTTATCTATTAATCATATTGATTAGCCTTATCATATAGCAGTCTCTATCATATAAATATTTCTATTGTTTGGAATCTTAAATAGTTTATTCTAATCATAAGGCTATCATTGATTCACCTTCCATCTAGAACATCTAGCTTCTTTGCTCATTGTTATGTCCTCACTTATCTGGAAATATGCCTTAGAAGTATCTCAACTTATGAGGGCATTGTCAAAAAGGTTTATATCATCCATATCACTGGATTCTATCTCCTTTTATGTGCTATCGTTTAGAGCATGTTATCCTTTCATAAGCTTGGGATAGTCTTTTATTCTGTCACTTCACCTTCACAATAACTTAATATTTCCTTTAAACTTTAATCATTATCTTTACCCTCGTTCCAAGCTTTACCCCTTTTAGGGATTACTCGTATATTCAAAAAACTATACTGAGGGAAAGTAGACACTTAAGGCTGTCAACATCACGTCTTCTCATAATGATATACATACTACCTTTAATACTGTAGGGAATCTGTTAAGCAATATCCCTTAACACGTACTAAAGAGATTTTACTTTAGCTTTGACAAGAATGATCACACATAGATAATAAAATCCATCATGAGATTATCTGGCTTGTAATAATTTTCTAAATAGCTTATCCACAATATCCTTCTTACAAGGCTTTTATTTATAACATTATACCTTGTACAATTTGGGATAACTTATGAGCCTCAGTCTAGCTAACCCAAATACTCTTTAATGTGCTTGGGGTCTAGCCCATGAAGTCATTGTATGCATTTACTCATAAAATGTTCAACTTTAGCATACTATTAGCACTCCCCTTTTACTTTAGAGGGTATGATCAATTTCTGTGATCTTTACCATCACTTATATAAAACTTCCTAGGAGGTCACCCATCCCGGTACTACTCTCGTCCAAGCACGCTTAACTGCGGAGTTTTGATGGGTTCCAGTGCATTAGTACTGGTCTGATCGCACCCAGATATATCATAAGCTTATCCTTTATTATATCATTCCTATATGAACCTATTACATCGGTCTCACAAGGGTCTTGCTGTCTTTTTGGTCACCTTACCTATATACATTTCGTGATTCTGTAACTTTCCTTTACCTAATTGAAAACTTTAATTTATCACGGTGCAGAATTAAAAATCCGTATCCCGCAGGAAAAATCCACAAGTATATGGTAATTTTTATTAGTGAGGGTTTTTACTATTTTAATTGACCTCTAACTAACCTTTATTTACATGTTTAGCCACAGATTTCTGATACAAAAAATCTGGATAGTACAGAAAACACATCTAAATAGATAAGTGCATACAGTTTTGATGATGATGGCGAATGGAGAAGGAAGTGGCATGAAATGTTGGGGAAATACAAAGGCCTAAGGAACAATCCAAAGATGCCGTGGGGCAGAAGAGGAAGACCATGATAGAGTTTTTCTATGTCAAGTAAAATCTAAAACTAAAAAGTGAAGGCTGGTAGGTTAAATTTCAAAATTTTACTGCTTTTAGTCATCAGTAATTAAAATATGCGACTTTGTAATAATTTATAACGTTACATGCATAAATAACCAACGACTATTGTCTAACCTTTTCAACTTTCTATGATTGTTGGGGAGTATATAAACTTCGGTTAATCACTGATAGCTGATGATTATTATAATGAATATTTAAATTCTCTCCAGTTGGAAGATTAAAAACTTTAGTAACATGTAATACATAACCAATGATTAATATAACAAATATTTAATTCCTATATTCTTTGCATAATTAAGTCATTGGTGCTTGCTTTATATAACATACCGCTTATATAATGAATATTTAATTTATTTCTCACTTGTGTTTTTTAGTGATAGGTTATTATTAATAACCGATATCATATTAATTATTGTTGGAATATGGGCTTGATAGAGCTTTATTTATACCACTTTTATACTTGAATTTCCAGAGTTTTTATTCAATTTTAGCCTTTCATGACCTTTCTTGTGCTTAATTTGAGATTTAGAGTTGTTGATCTGGATTAGCGTGATTTTGGGTACATCTACCATGAATAATGATATAATTGTGTTTAAACTCCATCATGAGCAAATGATACTTCAAATATTTGCTATTTCATTTCAGGAACCCTGAACACGACCATGAGGAGGCAGCTCTGGAAAGTTCGCCGCGGCTAAAGTTCAATAAGACTAGCATGAACTCTCGGGAGAGGTTCGCCGAGGCGAATATCGCACATCAGCACCAGATTATGCTACAAATGGAAATAACCTGACCCGCCTTCTTGGATCCGACCCTGGACAGTTTTTATATGCTACTTAGGGTAAAGGATGGGAAAGAGATGGAGAGAAGAGGCAGAAACCACATACATTCCATTTTCTCATATTCTCTCTACTCATAAAACCTTACTTTCATTCCATTTCATCCCCAATCCATCTATGAGTCTACATTCATCTATTCAGAGTTCGATTCTGCACCATATGAGTAGCTGAGCATCTCCCATCCTCTTGAAGATGAAGATAGTCTGAGTTTGAAGTTCTGAAATGGGAGTATTAGTTTTCAATCTGTATTTATGTTATGAATTACTTAGTTTATGAGTTATAACTTGTAATTTGTATGTAGATACTTGGTCTCAATCGAGCCAAACTTGAATTATTTGTGTATTGAACTTGTTTTGTGTTCGACGTGGTAGGATGAAGTCGCATCCCTACCTATTCAATGAAATCTTTGTTGTTCTCTTCTATCTTCCTAGTTGTGCTTGATTTTAGAGGTAATGTTGTTTTGAGTTGAATTTTGCACTTTATGATTTCCATACACACATTAAGTGTTTTTAAAGGGTTTCATGGAATGGAGTTCATTACATGGAATTTCTGACCCAACAAGTTATTGGGATTTTCATTACGAAACTTAGTGTGAAAACTAATACTTTCCCTCATCTTTTTGCGAACCATGAAGACTTAATTCATTTTCAAGAGGATAAAGTTGAGTTTCGCCACGGTATAACTTGCAGTTTTGACGAGAGATTTCTCTCAGGTGTTCTTCGCCGTGACCAAAGTATAATTTCAGCACGGCCAAAAGCTGAATTTTCACCTGTTTACCCTCTCAGGTACTGTTCGCCGTGACCAAAATTTCTTTTTCACACTTCATTAACTTGTTTCATTTCATCTTCAGTACATACATACACTTCAATCATACATATCTTTCATACATACTCATTGATACTCTCACACACACCCATTCCATTCATTTTTGAAGTGTGCTTTAAGTTGTTTTAGTTTGCTCCTGCCTTGATTTTTCCTTTGTATGCCCAAAAAAAATCAACTAGAACCTTACGATCCAGAGATTGAGAGAACATTGAGGGAGAGACGTAAGGCTCATAGAAGAAAAGAGAAAGGCAAGGTAGTTAGAGAATTAGGTATAGAAGTAGGAGAGTTTAGTGTAGAGAAAGTAGATAGTTTAGGATATCCTCTGAGAGAAAATATATTGGCTGAAAATCAACCCAATCCCCAAAACCAGAACATAAATGAAAATCAACCGGGGAATGGTAATAGGAGAAATGGTGAAGAGGAAAGAATAGGGGAAAATAATGGAAATAATAGAAGAATGACTATTAGGGAAGCTACAACCTCTGATGTGAATTATGATCCATTTACTGCTGCTTGCCCTAATTATGATGTTAATTTTGAGATTAAAGGATTACTAATTAATTCTCTTCCTAAATTTTATGGCTTGCCAGGAGAGGATCCATACATCCATCTGCAATAATTATCAATGATATGCCAGAGCATGAAACCAGTTGGAGCCTCGCTTGACCAAGTACTATGGAAGGTATTTCACCTATCATTGGAAGGGAAGGCAAGAGAATGGTTCATGAGTCTTTCAAGGCACGTGGCCAACGCATATCAAAGTTGGGGTAACCTAAGGAAAGCATTTTTGGAGAAGTATTTTCCAGCATCAAGAACATCATCCATGAGAAAAAAGATCTATTCCGCATGCTAAGAGTTTGATGAGTCACTGTATGACTATTGGAATAGGTTTCAAGATCTTCTTTCCCGATGCCCTGACCATCAAATCCCTGATGAGCAACTAGTTCAATATTTTCTATGATGGGTTGAAAAGTCAAGAGAAAGGAATGCTAGATGCAGCTGATGGAGGATCATTGATAGATTTGACTGCCGAAGAAGCTTGGGAACTTATAAAGAAGATGGCTTTGAACCATCAACAATATAGTGTGAGAGACACTAGGGCTGCCTATGAGATTGGAACTTCAAGTGTACATATTAGGAGAATGGACACCCTAGAATTAAAGGTGGATTCTTTAGAGAGTAAAGTCACATCCCAATTGTTTCTAATCATTGCTGAGTTGAAGAGCTTGAATGCTAATAAAGCCCAGCCATCTATGGATTTAGCTGCTCCAAGTTATGACATTTGTGGGTCAGTGATGCATATATCGAGTGTGATTTTGGTTAATATGGATTAGCGTGATTTTGGTTGCATCTGCCATGAATAATGATATAATTGTGCTTAAACTCCATCATGAGGAAATAATACTTCAAATGTTTGATATTTCATTTCAGGAACCCTGAACAAGACCATGAGGGAGCAGCTCTGGAAAGTTTGTCATGGCCTAATTCATAGTTCACTACGGTCAAAGTTCAATCAGACTATCATGAACTCTCGGGAGAGGTTCGCCACGGCGAAACCTCAAGTTTGTCACGGTGAATATCGCGCATCAGCACCAGATTATGCTCCAAATGGAAAATAACCCGACCCGCCTTCTTGGATCCAACCTGGACGGTTTTTATATGCTACTTAGGGTAAAGGATGAGAAAGAGACGGAGAGAAGAGGCAGAAACTACATACATTCCATTTTCTCATATCATCTCTACTCATAAAACCCTACTTTCATTCCATTTCATCCCCATTTCATCTATGAGTCTACATGCATCCATTCAGAGTCCGATTATGCACCACATGAGTAGTTGAGCATCTCCCATCCTCTTGAAGATGAAGATAGTCTGAGTTCGAAGTTCCGAAAAGGGGAGTATTAGGTTTCAATCTATATTTATGTTATGGATTACTTGGTTTCTGAGCTAGAACTTGTAATTTGTACGTAGATACTTGGTCTCAGTCGAGCCAAACTTTGATTATTTATGTATTGAACTTGTTTTGTGTTTGACGTGGTAGGATGAAGTCTCATCCCTACCTATTCAATGAAATCTTAGTTGTTCTCTTCTATCTTCCTAGGTGTGCTTGATTTTAGAGGCAATGTTGTTTTGAGTTGAATTTTGCACTTTACGATTTCCGTACACACACTAAATGTTTTTAAAGGGTTTCATAGAATGGAGTTCATTACATAGAATTTCTGACCCAGCAAGTTGTTGGGGTTTTCATTACGAAACTTAGTG
>JANTPZ010137719.1:0-17574 GCA_025593235.1 Vachellia pachyceras
ACGGGCCAAACGGGCTGAGCCCGTTTGGCCCGCGGGTTGGGGCGGGCTGGCCCGCGGGCCAGCCCGTTTCCCAGCACTACCAATACTTGAGCATAGTGACTTCCAAGTCTAAAAAACTTACTTTGCTCGAGCATTGAGATTGAAAGCTCGAGCATTACCTGTGCTTTCACTTTTTGCTCAAGTGTTAGCTTCTAGTATTGAGCTATATGCTTTCATTTTGCTTCAATACTTGAGTATTGCTCATTCTGTGCTCGAGTGCTCCATCTTTCTTCCAGTATTTTGAACCTAATACTCGAGTACTGTGATTTCCAAAGTTGCAGAACTTACACAAACACTTGCAAAACATTGCCAAAACACTCCGAAGCTTAAGTTAGTAAAAATTAATCATCAAAACGATTATAAATGAACATTTTGCTTACAATTCATAGGGATTTACCATTTCCAATTCCCTTCTGATGTTTAAAAATTGTTCTCTAGCCAGAGGTTTTGTAAGAATATCAGCTACTTGAAGATGTGTTGGAATGAATTCAACTTTTATATCTTTCAATACACGTCATGCATAAATTCATACACATTTTCAAAGCAATTTAGCTAAAGGTTAGAGAATTTTGCTACCTTTAGCTCTTAATCTTTCCCTTAACTTTGATGCTTTCTTGATCACATGAGAAATTAATTCCTTACACCAAACTATTGCCTACATAATACACAACATCATGGCCATTAAACATAAGCCATTTCAAGGCAAGAATCGATTTAAAACTCTATTAAACTTCCTCTTGAACTTCCTTACTTCCTAGAGGGTTTTAACTTGTCATAATGATTTTAATGCTTCCTAATTCCTTGGCTCACTTTACCCCTACACAACTTCTCATTTTAAAGCCAATGGAAGCATTAAAATAACCAAAAACTCACTCCTTCCTGGACTTTCCAGATTTGCACGAAAATAGCCAAAACATGATTTTTAAAACTTTCAACTTATATACCATCATATTCTTGATCTCAAACTCATTTTCATGGTTGGTAAAGCTTGAATTCAACTCTTCTACCTCAAATAAAAATTTGGGCAGCATCTCCTCTTAGGGTTCATCATTCCAAAATTTACAAAATCCACAAATAAGAGCCAAACAACCACAACATATACACCAAAACACTCCTTACAATACAAGGAATCTTTCACAACCAACCATAAGTTCTAAATCCCTCTCTTTCTTACTTTTGCTCTCAAGAACCCTAAGTATCAAACTTGAGAAAGAGAGACTTAATCAAAATTCCAATCTATGGAAGTTGCAGAGGAGATCACAAGGAGCAAGATTATGTATAGGTTTGGGTGCTTTAGTCTCTTACCTTTTTGTTTTGGAAGCTTGCTCTTCTCTTAGTGGTATGAAAATGGTGTCTTCTCTTCTCTCTTCTGCAGCTGAAAAGGGTCGGCCAAATGGGGAAGAAATGAAGAGAAAAATGCTTTTGTAAAATCCCTCATAAAAGATGGAAGGCTAAGATCTCATCTTGATTAAGGAGGTTAATCTAAAGGCTTATATTCACCCACCTCCTCACCATTTGTTTCCTTCTTATTGGTTAGCTAAAAGTGACTAATGATGGCTATAACTAAGGGGTAAAAATCTGGTTGGGCTAAACAAACTAAATCCCATTCAGTTACCTCTACCTATTTCACTTTTTAGCGGTAAACATAACTTTATTCCAGTACATTTTTCTCTGCTTTTTTGGAGAGATTTTATTCTTCTTTTAATTTCCATAATTCACTTACTAATATGGAAAAATATTTTCCCAAAAATACCCTTGAAATTCGTCCAAAAATAACCGGGTAATTTTATCTTGTCGAAAATCCCTGAAAACGTATTTTCCGACGGGCAAAATATTTTTTAGGCATTAAAAATTACTAAAATCTTCACTGATATTCTAGCCCTTTTCCTTTCCTCAATTTTCCCTTTGGATTATCTGAAAATAATTTTTTTGAATAAAATTACATTTTCATGATTTTCAAGTCTTTTTCCTTAAAATCGGGAAATTCGCCTCAATTGTATATTGTGCAATAATTTTATTAATTACTATAAAATTCACTTTATTTCCCTGTGACCTGAACTCAACTGATTGAGGTCTCCTGGCACCTCAAATAATTATTTTTGACCGATTTACCTTCAAAATTCTCTAAATAGAGATCTAGGCCGCATTTTGACAATCTGTTAAATCTCAATAAATCAGTGAGTTCTACTCTATCTTTTGGGCATCTGTGAATTTTTTTGATTTTTGGGTCAACAGTTGACTTTTTGACTTTGATTTTGTCAAATGACCAAAATGCCCTTACACTTCTCTTAATGACCAAAATGCCTTTACACTGTCTAACTTTTCGTAATTCCCATTTTGCCCTTAACTTTTTCGCCCCTAGTCTTTTGTGTAATGACCTTTGGGTCCTTCCCAGGAGGTCATCCATACTTACACTACTCCAGGGTGAGCACACTTAACTGCGGAGTTGTGACACCTCTTATTTATCCCTCTTAGCTTCCATTATGATGAGTTAGAACCAAATAATGGCCTTAAACATTTTACATTGTGAAAAAGGGACCAAAATGAAAACTTTCATTTTTAGGAAAGATACTCTACCCAGTTTTCCGGGCCAACTTTGAAAATTCATAACTAATTCTAGAAAAATTGAAATCGAGTGGTTCCAACTTCTATTTGAAGCTTACAAATTTCTTTATGAGGGAAAAATACTCATTTGAACATTAACTGGTCCAACTGGTACATATTCATTCAAAAAAATGTACTGTTCATATGGTAATTTTTCATTTTCCCAGGATTTTCTATGATTTTTGTCAAATTTGAACAGTCATAACTTTCTGTACAAAATTCCAATTCCAGTGATCTTTGGCTCAGTTTAAACCTTGAAACTTGAACTATTTTTTCATAAAATTTCAGGACATTTGGAATTCATTTACTCTATTTCACGTTATGCCAAAGTTGAGGGTTTAGTCAACTTCTCCCTTAGCCAAATTTTTAACTTCTTAACTTCATAACCTATCATTTTGGTTTCTAAACCTTTCATAACCACATTAATCCATGTAATTAGACATTCTTAAAGCATATAATAGTTATCATAAGTCCATGATACATACCCAAGTCATATTACATATTACATTTAAACATCGCAACATAGAGTACATAACATATTCCACAACATTTTATATCCACTTTGCTTCAAGAATCATTCACTTCCTTCTTACCCTTGAGTATGCTTTCACCTAAAAATGGTTAGTGGGGAAGGGCGAGATTTTTGGTAATCCCAGTAGCAAAACGTTCTAACACACATTATAAAATTGCATGACAACTTTCAATATAAGTGTGGATTCATAAAAGTGCAACATGTAACAATGAAATGCATATGGCCATAGCATACAAAAGCACATATTCACACTTTGAATCATCACAAATTTTCAACACAAGTCATGCATAATTCATACATATTTTCAAAGCAATTAAGCTTAGGGTTAGAAGGTCTTACTACCTTGTGTCTTTAATTTCCCCTTAACTTGAATGCTCTCTTGTTCACTTTGGGAATCACTCTCTTGCACCAAACTTTAGCCTACACAATTGTCAACATAATGGCCATTAAACATATACCATTACCAAGAGAAAAATCATTGTAAAACTCTCTTAAACTATCTCTTGAATTTTAAGAACCTTAAAACCCCAAACTTGTCTCTATTGTTTTCCAATGCTTCCACAAACTTATGGTTACCTTTACCCTACAAACACACATTTTAAACCCATTGGAAGCATCAAAATCATCAAAACAACATTTCTTCCCAAAATTCCAGACCTGGCCGAGAGGTTCCCAAAACTACCATCATCATGATTTTTCAAACTTTCAACATATATAACAACATATTCTTGATTCCAAAACACTTCTCGTGGATAAGTTAACTCAAAAACAACTCTTCCTCATCAAATATAAAATTGGACAGCATCTCCCCTTAGGGTTTGAGATTCCAAAATTTCATACAAACATCAAAACCAAGCAATATATACATCAATCTTCTCCTTAACATGCAAGGAGTGTTTTGTAACCATTTATTTCCTCTAAATCCCTCTCTTTCTCATTTTTCAACTCTTGAAACCTAACTTTCCAGCCACCAAAAGAGAGCCAAAATAAAAAATCTAAACCGATGGAAAGGTAGAGGAAGTTGAGAGGAGGAATTTGATATATAGCATAAGGTAGTAACTCCTCTTACCTTGGATTTTGGAAGCTTTTCTTCCTCTTGCTCCATCCCAAAAATGGCGTCCTCTCCTCTCCATTTTTCTGCCCAAAAGTCGGTTGGAATGGAGGTGGAAGAGGAGAGAAGATTGCATTTATAAAATGCTTCAAAAAGGAATGGAAGGTTAGGATTTCATCTTGAATTTTAAGGGCCAAGATCTTGCCACACATATGACACCTTCTTGCTTCTCATTGGACCTTCAAAAGTGGCTCATGATGGCTGCACATGGGTGAAAAAATCTGTTTGGGGTTTGTTACTCTAGCCAAACCAAACTCCCTTCGGTTACTTCTACCGATTACAACTTTCACTGGTAAAAGTAATTTAATTCCAATAAATCTTTTTCTACTTTTATGGGTTCCTTCCTCATTTAATCTCCATGATTCCCTCTTAAATATATTCAAATCATCATCCTCAAATTGTCCCTTAATCCATCCAAAATTAACTGGATTATTTTATCCCGTCGAAAACTCCTGAAAACGAACAATTTTAGAATAAATCATTTTTAGGGCCTTATAATTTTCTATATTTTTCATTGATATTTTGGACCTTCTCTTTTTCCCAAAATACATTCTAAATGTCCCAAATTTATTTTTATAATAAATTGTATTTTTGGGGATTTTCGGGCCTTTTTCCTCATTTTCGGAAAAATCGTCTTAATAATACTTTGTGCAATAATTTTGTAAAATACTATAAAATTCACTGAATTTTTCTATATTCTGGTTTTGGTCTTAGAGAACTCCTGATACCTTAAATAAATATTTTCAATCATTAAATCTTTAAAATTCCATAATTCATCATCTAGACCGAATTTCAACAATCGGTTGAATCTATGGTAATCAGTGAGTTCTGCTCTATCTTTTGGGCATTTGTTAATTTTTCTAATTTTTGGCCAACTATTTGACTTTCTGACTTTGACTTTGTCAAATGATCAAAATGCCCTTACATTTTCTCTTAATGACCAAAATGCCCTTTCACAATCTAACTCTTCATAAATTCCTATTTTATCCTTGACCTTTTGGCCCTTGATCTTTTGGTTTCTGATTCCTGGGGCAACTTCCCAGGTGGTTACCCATCCAAAAATTTCTCCAAGACGACCACGCTTAACTTTACTATTCCTACCAGCTTTCATCCAGCGGGCCAAATCTTATTCTGCGACTTACGGCCCAACAGTATCAACTTTTGATTACTGGTTTAGCCTCTTTATCCACTGACCATATTGCCCTTGGTCTTTATACTTAATGACATATATGTCCCTGGCTTACATTCTTAGTAACTTCAAAGCCTTAGGACTAATTTGACCAGGGTCTCTTAAGTCCACTGACATCTCCTTTTTCTGTACTTTTTGTTTATGGGCTGTCTTGTCTTATAACTATTGATTTGACCTCTATGTCAACTTACATAAAAGGTGAATATTACAGGAGTTCTCATAAAATTACTCCCGTTGAGCTAGGTCTGACTTTGGGTTATCTAGCCCATCAGCATCAACTTTTTCTGTGCTTTCTATCTGTGGCCTTTAACTTAACTTTTGACTACTGATTTGGCCCTTTTCATCCAATGACCATATTGCCCTTGGTCTTTATACTTAATGATATTTATGTCCCTGACTTACATTCTTAGTAATTTCAAAACCTTGGACTAAATTGACCAAGGTCTCTTTGGTCCATTGACATCTTCTCTTTCGTACTTTTATTTTTGGGGCTTCACTTATCTCATAACTATAAGTTTGGCCTCTATTTCAGTTTATAGAAAATGGTGGATATTACAATATCCATGTTCTACTTCAATTCAAAATAAAGGCTAAACTGGTAGTTGTAGTTTGAATTCGGGCCCAGAGATAGGTAGTACATAAAAAGAGAAGATAATGGACCGTAAAGATCACGATTAGCCTAGACCTAATATACTGAATTCCATTAGAATTTTGCAGTTAATCGTGCTTGCCCCGGAGAAATAGCATGAGGGTGACCTTATTGGAAGGACCCAAATGCCATTAAAAATAAAGGTGGAAATGAAAGTTTAAAAAGGTAAGGGTGTTATGGTAATTAAAGGAAAATATAAAGGCATTTTGGTCATTTGACCAAAGTCAAATGTCAACTTGGTCAAAGTTTGACCAAAAATATCAAAAAAAATTCATAGAGACCCAAAATGTTGAGAAAAAGTCACTGATCAGTACGTAAGGCCCAGTTTCAGTTAAATCGAAACAGATTGCCGTCAAGAGAATTTTAAAGGTCATTTAATTGTTAGCATTTTATTAAATAATTAGCCAAAAGTAATTATTTGAAGTACTAGGATGCCTCAAACATCTTATCTCAAAGAAAGGAAAAATAACTTAGAATTTCTAGTATTTTATAATATTGTTACCAAGAATACGAGAAAAGCGATTTCTTAGATCAGAAGGAAAAGACCTGGAATTAAGGTTTTCTTTAAAAATTAATTAAAGACATTCCAGGAAGAATTTTGAGGAAAAAAGGTGTGAGAATATCAATAAGAATTTTAGGAATTTTTGGTGACCTTGGATTCAGTTACTTATTGATAAGTCGCTTATCGGTGTTGCGATAGCCTAAAGTAACTTTATTGAAGCATAAACTTTTCAAAGGTAGGCATGTCATAAATTTTTTGTGCCACTTGTAATGGTCCTAACTGAAGACCAAAAGAGAGAAATAAATGTCCTAAACAAGTGAAGTATTTATTAGAACAAAGTTACTTTATTAGTATAAGTTACACTGGATCAAGTACAATGTCATTCTTTGTATTGGCTCACAAAATCTGATTTTTCTTCACAAAATTCCAGCCCATAAATTCTGAATACATGTGTCAAAAAGGTGTCAAATGTGTTGGAAGAATGATGGCCCTTAGATCAAACTAATTTTGTAAGAAACCATCACAACCCTTGGATTAAGTTTGGATTTTTATTAAAGCATCTTCTTCCACATAATTCCTGCCATTCCACACGATTTCTTCAGCTAAAAAGAGAGCAAAAAGATCTCCTCCGTAGCTCCAAGCAAGAAGAGAAAAAGCTTCACAAAAATCCAAGGTAAATGGTCCGCCCATGCAATTCTTTACATATTCTTGATCATTGAAACTTCCTCTACACTTCTATCGGGTTAGATTTTTTATTTTGACTCTCTTTTTGGTGCTGGAATGTTAGGGTTCATGAGAAGAAAATGAGAAAGAGTGATATTTAGAGAAAAGATTGGTTGCAAACCTCGTTGCATGATTTGGAGTTGATTGGTATATATTTTGTGTTGGTTCGTTGCTTGTAGAAATTCTTGGAATGTTGAACTTATGGGAGGTGCTGTCCAAATTTTTATTTTGACGAGGAAGAAGTGTTTTTGAGTTGAATAATGCATGTGAAGTGGTTTAGAATCAAGAATAAGTTATTACATGCAATGAAAGTTTGAAAATCACATTGTTATAGTTATGTTTTTCGACCAGACCTTGAAAAATTAGAAGGAGTGTGATTTTCATGATTTTGTTGCTTCCACTGGCTTTAAAATGAAAAAATGTATAGGGTGGAAGGGATAAAATGATTTGGGAAGCATTGGAATTAATTTTGACAAGTTTAAGAGCTTTAGGGTCCAAGAGGAAGTTTTGCATGGTTTTGATGTGTTTTGAGGCTTAAGGATGGTTTAGTATTAATTTCCATTGTACAATATTGTATGTGTTGGGATTAGAACATACACACGCAGTGGAAGAAACAAATTTCAAAAGTTTACTAATCCCTCTTTTGGATCTATCAAAGGAGTTAGACAGAATAGTTAGGATAGTACCTTATTTTTGCAGTTCTTTTATTCACAACAAGTAATAATCTTTTTGTGTTTCTTGGAAATCTAATCTCTAGGAGCCAACCTTATTTGATTGTCTCCCTCTACTAGTATCCATGCGAATAGTCCCCAACAATGGTAGCGTGCTAGTAACCTTGGTTTCACTCTCTCTAAGGTTTCAATGGCTCACTCAATCAAGTTCAAAAAATGCTTCCCCTCTATTGCTCATGATGTAATGTCCCAAATTGCGTAAACAGGATAAAGGCCAAATCGATAAATTACGAAAGGATTTAAGATCCATAAATAAGGAAAAAAAATAAAGGAAAATGCATAGAGGAAAGAAAGATTATAATTGACTAAGTTCATAGTCTTGAGATTCTAAATAAAAATGACTAAAGGGCAAAATGGTCATTTGGCACAAATAGCAAGGGTAAAATGGTCATTTTGATTAAAAAGGCCTAGGATGCAAAAGGTCATCAAATAATAAGGACATTTTAGTAATTTAGTGAAAAGTCAATAAAAAAGTTAAAGTCAACCCAAAAATCAACGTTGACAAAAAATGTCAAAGTCAACCAAGGGTAAGGTTGGAATTGAGGAAGAGTTGAAAAAGGGA
Source organism: Vachellia pachyceras (assembly GCA_025593235.1). NCBI lineage: Eukaryota > Viridiplantae > Streptophyta > Magnoliopsida > Fabales > Fabaceae > Vachellia > Vachellia pachyceras. The sequence goes on from JANTPZ010137719.1 coordinate 8,643, forward strand.
TGGTATTTTGGCGATTATGGAAAAAGTAGAAAAGATAGTGGCATTTTAGTAATTATGAGGAAAGTAAGACAAGTAATGGCCTTTTCGTAATTAAGGGATTTTAACGGTCCACACGACCGAGATGTAATTATTTGAGGTGGCATGAGCCCTCAAATGCCAGAGACCCGAATTGAGAAAAGTTTAGTTGGGTCCTAGAGTAATTAATAAAATTATTACCAGGTGTCCAGTACAGGCAGTTTCAAAGTATGGAGAACAACAGTGCTCAAAAGCCCCGAAAAAGTATTTTCTTCAAAAATTAATTATGGAAAATCCGGAAAGAATTTGAAGGAACGGAAAAGGGTTAGAGTATTAGGGAAAATATAGAATTTTTCTATGCCCTTAAGTCAAATTGATCGCCGGAAGCACATTTTACGATGTAACACATAAATCGAGGAATTCTGGCAAGTTATGAGGGGAACCCGGAGATGTTTTGGGTTAGGACATGACGCCACCTAGGCAAGGAGGCCTAGGGAATGGCGCCACATGTGAGAGAAAGTCTCTGGAAAAGTAAAAATATAATTACCTGAATAAAGGGTACTTTACGGAAAATGCATGCCACCAGATCAAGTAACTGGATAGTAATGATGACACCTTTTTCACTCACCACATGAGCTTGACAAGTGGCAACATCTTAGCTCTTGAAAGGAAAACTTAATGACTAAGTTTTAGTCCTAGCCCTTCAAGCTAATTCAAGGGATTATTAAAACACAAAATTCCCCATTTCTCTTCCCTCAATTCTGCCACTTCTTCTCTCTCTTTGGTTTGAAATTTTCTCTCCTCTCAAGCTCCCAAAAACTCCATTCTCAATCTTCCCAGAAGAAGAAGAGAGAGCTCACATACAAAGGTAAGCTTACAACCAACCAAAGCAAACTATTTTCTTTAGTCTTTGCAACCTCTTCTAAAAGTTTATTGGTTTAGATTCTTTGATAAATCCTCTCTTTGGTGAGAATGGAAAACTAGAGTTCTTGAGTTCCAAAATGAAAAGAGATGGATTTTGAGAAAACTAAAGGTTGCAAAACAATCATTGAGTGTTAAGAAGTCTTTTGATGTATGTTTATGCTTGTTATGGTTGTTGATTGTTGTTGGTGGAATTTTTGGAAACCCTAAGGAAAGGGGGAGGTGCTGTCCATTTGAGGTCTTGTAGGTGAAAGAGGTGTTTGAGTCATATGATGCTTGAATCATGTTTTGGAAGCAAGAATTGAGGACTATGTGGAAAGAAAAGTTGAAAAATCCAAACCCTCCCTTTTGTTCTGTTTTTTCAAAAATTTATAAGAAATATAGGGAGTGGGATTTTGATGATTCTAATGCTTCCAATAGATCTAAAATGATGTTTTGTGTAGGGTAAAAATAAGGAAGGGATTTGAGAAGCATTAGAGGCCATAAAAATCAAGTTTGAACTTGTAATGGTCTTGAAAATGCTAGAGGAAGCTTTATTGCGTTTTTACAAGTTTTCTTGCATTATAATGGTGGTATATTCATGTGGATATTATGACATGATCTTTAGGAATTTACGACCTTGAAGAGCCCATTAGGAAGGTTATTCAAGAGAGTCCTAAAGTGAAAAAGGAAAAGTTAAGATCTTGATGTAGCAAGACTACTAACTCTTCAAAGCTATTTTATGAACTTGTGTGAATGGTGCATTGTTTTATGTTATATGAGTTTGTGTTATGTGTATGGTATGTGACTTTGATTGCTATGGCCATATGCATGTTAATGTAATGTTTGAACATGTCACATGTATCTTGCTCATACACACTCCTTTAAAAGCATTACATGCACATTCACAAGTTTTTGTTAATTAGTTTTGCTATTGGGATTTGCATAAATCTCATCATCCCCCAACTAACCATGTAGGTGGAAGCTCAAGCAAGGGTAAGAATGAGGTTATTGATGGTTGAAGATGATGTTCTTTGCTTGAATGAATGTTTGTATAAATATTGTTAAGTGGTGGAACTTGGTTTCGCAAGTTGATGGATTATTGTAAACCATAAACCCCACATGAGGTAATAAGTGAATATGTGATTATGGATGCATGAAAATGGGCTAAAAATGCTAAGGAATGATAAGAACTAATCATGCATGGTAAGAGGTTGGTTTATGAACCAAATAGAGGTTTTGGTGATTTTTAAGAAAAGCTGGTTTTCAAAGCTAAAGGGTTTCAAAGGCCCTGAAAACTGACCACTTTCACATGGCAATGAAAAATAACAAATGAGCTCCAAATGAGGCAAAACTTTCCAGTTAAACACTACACATCCTGAGCTTTAAAAATATATAAAGTTTATGAAATTTTGATGTGTATATTAAGATTTATGATTTTCCAAAGTTAAGGGAAAAATCTGGAAAACTGGAAGTGACCATTGGAACAGTGCACTTTTTTGGAATAAACTGATTCAAATGGGCAAGGATTTGAACCAATGAGTATTTTTTCCATATATATCACTTAATAAGATAAAATTAGAAATTGGAACCACTCCATTTTGATTTTTCTAGAATTAATTATGATTTTTCAAAGTTGGACTAGAAATCTGGAAAAAGGGCCAGTGAACAGTAACATCGTTTTTAAAGAAAAAGAAAATTTTTCTAGTTCAGCAAAATGGCCAATTTGAGTCATCCAAAACCCAATAGTGGTTCTAAAATGATCTAATTTGAGGAAATAGGGGGATAATATGAGGTGTTACACATGAATCCTCATATTTATTAATCTTGGAAATCTAAATCTTAAAATATTCAAGATTAATCTTGATCAATCTTGAATATCCAAAAGATATTCAAGATTAATCTTGAAATTCGAATTCCAAAAGATATTCAAGATTAATCTTCATTAATCTTAAAAATTTGAACTTAAAAGGACATTCAAGATTAATTTTTATTAATCTTGTTATTCAAATTTTGAAATTCAAATTATGAAATCTGAATTTGGATTAATCTAATTTGATCAAATCGTATCTATTAAATTAATCCAAAAAATGAGCCAATCGATTTAATTTATCTTTATAAATTAGATCCGAATATAAATGTTAGTTATTTAATTTATTAAATAAATGCAAGTGGCCTCTAGTAAGACATTGCGATTACCCAAATCATATGGGGATTGTTAACACAACACAACCTTTCATGCAACCACATCACGTCCCTTTTGTCACACGATATCTTGCTCAAGGGTGAGGCATGGATGACGTCATCCTCATATTCCTAACCATTACTTTCTCAATCCCTGAGTAGTTTGATTTCATAAATGAAAACTCCTTTTCATTACAGTATGACCATACATTTCTCATACCCACTCATCGAGGTGGCCAATAATATCTCTCAACTAATGCGAGGGACAAAACCCATCTTGATCATTCACATTCCTCTGCATGAAAGATGTCTAAGCCCAATAATAGCCTTTATCATCACCCAGTCAAAGGTGACTTTTGACTAAGTCAAAACTTATCTACTCTTATATAGGAATCCATGATGATCTCAAGTTAAAGGGCGTCGTGATGTGATTACATATGATATAAGCTAATGACTTAATCCATGCAGCTTTCTCATATCAGGTTGGTCTGGCACCTTGTACTTTTACAAGTGCTCATGACTTTGACTCATATCTCTATACCTTATCAAAGTCATACTGGTCTTACTTTATCTTTGCTCCCACAAAGATAACCAACCAAGGACATTTAGGATAATATTCATAATTTACCTATGGATGCAATTATATAATAAACATGCAAAAACTATGATAATTAAATGGAGAAAATACATAAATAATGTTAAGGTATAATGATTGGCCCCTAGGGCATAATTTCCAACAGTATGTAGGAAAGTAAATTGCTAAGGAAGCATTTTGGAAAGGCAACAAGGAAAGCTTGAAAGTGCAAGTCCAAGTTGGTAATCAAGGTAGCAAAAGCTACTAACCCTACACTAATAGTTGCATTGACGATTATTTGTGAATTGTGCTTTTTATATGACACTTGTGATGTTTGAATATGTGATGATGTGAATTTTAATATGTTGTGGCCATATGCAAAGTGTAAAAGTTCGTGAAATTCACATGTTCATGCATATGTTACTAAGTATTGAATAATTGTTATGCATATTAGTATTATGTGAGTGCTTTTGCTATTGGGATTTCTTTGAAATCTCACTCTTCCAAACTAACCATTCCTAGGTATAAGTTCAAGTAAAGGCAAAGGAAAGGTGAGTGGAGGGTAGATAGAGTTTTATGTGACATTTTGTTTGCAAAGTTATGTAATGTTGCTTTGTGTATTTGGACTTAATGTAATGCTTAAACCTCCACCTGATGATTATGTATATATGTATGTATACATGTATAAAGATGGATGAATTAGTTTAAGTCAAGTAAGCTTTCAACCAATTTTGGAAATGGTTAAAGTGCAAGAAGGGAGTCCAACACCCTTAAAAAGACCACAACTTTGAGCTACAGGGAAAAATAGTAAACTAAATCCAATTGAGCTAAAATTTTCCATAAAAATAGTTCATATGGTGAATTTGTACATACACACAAGAAGTTATGGCTTTTCGAAGCTAAGAGAAAAATCTGAAAAATTGAAAAATGAGTATATGAATAGTGTAAATTTACGCAATAAACTGTATTGATTGAGCAAGGTTTTGGACAAATGAGTATTTTCCCCTTGTATGGAATGTTGTAAACTTCATGTAGAAATTGGAACCACTCAATTTTGGTTTTTCTAGAATTAGTTATGAATTTTCAAAGTTGGGCCAAAAAATTGGAATTTTTTACCAAATGAATAGTAAATCAAGAAAAGTTTTGAAATTTTGATTCTTTGGTCATCTCAAGTTGTGCAAGCCTAAAATTTGTCCAATAATGATCTATTATGAAGCTAATAAGATAGAGTAAGGCGTGTTATAGTTGGCGGTATCAAAGCATGGTTTTGGGCTTGTTGATGCATTGTGATAAGTATTTGTTGAATGTGTGATTACATGTGTATTGTATTGGATTGGTTGAATATTGTGGGGTATGTATGAATGAGTTTGAGCAGGAAAAGATGAAGGATAAAAGTACTGAAGTTATTCATCCATATTGACACGGGACCAGATGTGAGACTTGTAACACTCATACTCCGGAGGTTATCTTACATTCGAAGCCTTCTGTGAACCAAGATGATTTCCTCGGCTATGATCAAGAGCCAATGAGCCCAATAGAGATACTTGTACCAAGGGAAGAGCTCCCCACGAAAAATGATTGAGATGCTAGAGTGGTTGAGACAGCTTCTAGAGGAGCCTTTCATGATTGAGCCAAAGAGGCCAGTCATGCTTGCGAAAGAGAACCGCAAGTATATCCCACCAGAAACAACACCCAATACTATCATATCGTATTAAGATTCAAATGAAATGCCAGAGCCACAAAAGGAATCAAACATAGATTATCATTCTCGAGTAGAGAAACTAGTCCAGTGGAGAACTAACCCTAGTAGCGTTGCTTACCTAACTCATATTTTGGATGCAAATACTTGTGAATTACAAGAGCATACGACCTTACAAGGGCGCAGCTTCCACCTAGTAGGGATAGATAGGGCTAGAGAAGCCTATGAACTGGTTGTAGAAGACTTCATAGGGAACAAAATATGATGTTTGGTTTATCAAAAGATATTAGATAGTGATTTGTGATCTAAGGTAAAGATAGAGATAAAGTGGAGCTATACACGATTTTGAGGTTACTCTGCAAGAGCTAGATACTCTGGTTCGATACAAGTTCCCTGAAGAGTAAATGCATGTGATGTACATGACATGAGACATGATATGGTATCACATAATTAGTTAAGGTCTAGTTATGATATAAATGTGTTGTCTTGAACTTTATTTCATAATAGCCGAGCATGGAAAAGTAATTGGGTAATGTTAATGATATTGTGGTGAATAACACAAGAAGCAAAGGATAGGACATACCATATGTACTAAAGCTGCTAAAGGGTTTAGAGTCAGCCTACTCAGGATGACCTGATATAATCAATGTTGCAAAGATATTAGAGTTCAATGCAATGTTGCTCCACCAAAGATAAGATAAGACCGCTAAGAGTGAAGTGAATAGATTGTGATAGACACAGTGGTAATAGTAGCAGTGTAGCAGTAGCCACAATGGGTTGCTCAACTAAGACCAGTTTAAGTCCAACATCAAGTAAGAGAAAACAAGAATAGTTAGCAAGTAAGAGACAGTTAAGGAAGGATACTAATAACTGAACTTGAGTATGTTCAGTAGTAAAGGGTTCAATGTTATAAGTAAAACTCCTCTGTGAATATAGCAGAGTTAAGTTATTAAAGTTTAATATGATCATAGATTGATTAGTTAAAGAATTAGTAGAGCTACCAAGAGAAAAGCTAGGTAGCATTGTAGAAAGATCATATGAGAACGAATAGAGTAAGAAGCAATATGTTGCACCCATAATAGTAGAAATATATAAGTAAGAACTTAGAGATGCCCTCTGATATGAGATTGAGATTAGTAATAGTTCACTATGTCTTTAAGCATCCAAGAAGGGTGTAACATTCAGGCCAGGCCAACTAGAGAATTAAGACAGAGAAGTTCTCATTGCCACTGCTAAGAGATCAAGAAAGTTAAGAAATGCTCTCTAAATAAGATATAGTACGTTGCATTATGATAGGGATATTAGATTGTTGGCCAAGGTGTAGCATCAATTGTCCCATGGCGGAGGCCCAAGGGGCCAAGTCATAGTTGAACCATGGCGCTTGGGTGTCCGCTCTACTGTGGGTTAAGAAAATAGAGTTGCGCCCTGACTAACAGCTATAGCTTTTGGCTTAGTGGTAAGAGCTTGATCCTAACATAGATACCCAACAGAAAGCATATCAAAAAAGAGTTTTAGTTAAACAAAATCTCTTTGAGTAGGGAGTGGAAGTTCTCTGATGCCATAAATATATTGCCATAGTACAAGGCAATTCATTCCCTGATAAATAGGGATAAAAATCAAAACCATCGCCTTAGTACAAGGTGAGCTATTTCATGATAGATAGGAAGAAAAGCAAATCCCTGATAGACAAGGATACATGGGACTGATTGCCCTATCATAAGGCATGCTACTTCCTGGAAGATAGGGATAAAAGCATATTCCTGATAGACAGGAATTAGATAGGGCTTTAATGGAAAACCATTGGGTGCTTCCTATATTATCCCACAAGAAAGAAAGAAAGCAGTAAAAGCAAGGCACATAGAGTAAACCATTCCTAAGACCAAAGAGAGAGAATGAGCTAAAATGATATAGGGCTGAAGTCCCTTGAGCTAGTTGGGTACTGCCAGAGTAAGAAGGAGGAAAGAAGGTAAAATCCTCTCTCTACAACATTATAGTAAAAATCAGAGATAGTAAGGATTTTCAAATCCTGATATAGCAGAGTGGCATAGAAAAGATAGTGAATGAGTTAGCTAGAGACATAATAGATGAATAGTGGCCTGGGAAAGATAAGTAGTAACAATTCAAGTAATATGATAGAAGCAGTATTCCAGACAGTTAGTAAGGTATAGAGATAGAAATAGAAAAATGGTCTAATAAGACCAAGAAAAGAGCTCTACGTAACAAAAAGGAATAAGCAATGCCTAAGAGGCCAGCATTGGCTTCTATGATTAGTTAGGGAGAATTATCAGTCCAGCTACCCATTGAGGATACGTAACTTATTCTTATATCATACACAATGGTCTAAAAATCCCAATAAGAATAATGGCTCTACCAGTAAAGTGGAAAAGGTGAAGGTCTGGGACCAAGCCTATCAATGAGAGTTTTATCTCTCAAGGTCAATATAAACCTCAGTACAGTGCAGCAAGTAAAGAAAGTAAGAGAGCCTTAGTAAAGGGGCTTAGAGCTATAAGCATTATGCTACTCTTTGGGACATTAGACTAAGATAACCAAAGGTGAGATCAAGGTAAGAAAGCTTCCTCATGATGGTTAGCTAGTACAGAGAGAGTACCCTTGACTAATTTTTTAGATAGCCTAGTTGCCCGTTAGGATGAGCATGTTCTATTCACGGAGAAAAGAGTAAGTAAAGAATAGAACTATAAGTATAAGTTAGAAGAGAAGTACAGTCAGGCTAGCTAAATATGAGATAAGTATGTAAGAGAAATATAAAGAGCTTAAGGCATGGCATGAACCCTTGAGATATGACAGGGTGAGTTAGCAAATAATGCTAGCAAAAGTTAGAAAGAAAAGAAAGATCGGTTAGAAGAAAGAGAAAGTATAACAATAAGGCAAAGAAAGACTAGAAAGAGAAAGATATTGGTCTGAAGGCTGCTCTTTCATCCTAACAACGTATGCTATGACACTTGTATGAGTAAATGTGCCAAAAGAAAGTAAAGCATAAGTTTATGCAATAAAGATAATTAAGAGCCAATAGCCAAAGATTGACTAAACCTATAATGAGCAAATGAATACCCTCAAGTTTGAGAAAGAAGAAAGGTTAATCTATTACCAGCTTAGGGTCAAGGCTGAGAATATCAGAAGTGTAACACACCTTATTTACCTTATTAGCTTTATATTATACCATTATCGAATCACTTTTAGACCTTACTCAACTTAAAATGACCAAAGATTTGAAATTTGAAATTCCTTCTCTGGTTACTATTCATTTGGTCAATTTTTTAGTTTTCTAGGTCAACTTTGAAAATTCATAACTAATTCTAGAAAAATCGAAATTAAGTGGTTCCAATTTTTATATGAAGATTATAAATTTATCTACAGGCGAAGAATACCCATTGGTCCAAAAATTTGCCCAATCAATATAGTTTATTGCGTGAAGTTGCACTGTGTTGATGCTATATTTTGATAATAACAAAATGATTAACGTATGAATTATGAAGTCAAACTTGCTTTTTCTAAGTATTTAGGGTTGAGCACTTGAGTTCTGTGATTGAGTAATCGAGTGT
>JANTPZ010137720.1:0-25477 GCA_025593235.1 Vachellia pachyceras
ACTACTCTGTGATCAAACATTTATGTGTTATGGCAGCAGACGATGATAAAGAGCTTACGTTGGCAGCGAACAGAGATGAAGTGTTTTTCATGAATTTCATGAAAATGATTAATTTCACTCATTATTGTTGTGTTCTTATAATTATTTTTTATTATTTTTCCTCAAAATTCTTACAAATAAAAATAAATTAATTGTTATAAATGTGCGATATTTAATGAAATTCATGTCCTTTTATGTAATTTGACAACAAAAATCACTTCTTCACCGCTAATCCAAACACTTCCACCTTTTTCAAAAAAGTCACTTCTCTCACCGCTAATCCAAACATAAATCACGTTACCTTTTTAACTTCTTCTCAAAAGTCCTTTTCAAAAGTCACTTCTATAAAAAAGCCACTTCTCTCACCGCTAATCCAAACAGGCCCAACATAATATATTACCTCCACGTTCTTTTAATTCTTTGATCGAATACACTTTCTACTCAAAAAGTAATAAATTAAAAAGGGATTTCCTTCTGGGAAAAGGTAGCCACAATTTTGATGAATATATGGAGAAATCTGAATTATGGAAAAATGAGATTGAAAATAAGTCAGATGGTAAAAGTTATTTGTATTTGAGAAAACGATGAAAGAAGTAACTTATCTGTAACTAAATTAAATTAAATTAAATTAAAATTATGCATATGGTCAGAAGCTTTATCGTCCGCCCAGAAGTTGCTCATTCCGGCTTATCTCCACAAGTCACTTATGGAGAAAAGCTTCTTAACACAGAAAGCAGTGCCACACGTGGACAAAAAATGAACAGTGATGCAATCGGGCTTCTGCTGAGCATTTGGGTCATCAAAATCGTTTTCAAACAGGCTCAAGAATTAGTTGAATAATTTATTATCGGTGTTAATGCAATACATGAATCCAATTTGTTTTCTAAATTATAATTTTTTTTCTTTAAATTATACTGATTGTCAATTAGGACTGCAATTTAATATAAGCCTGTTTGATGAGGCGTTAGGCTTGGGAAAAGCAGGAGTGGGACACCTAACGCTTGTTTGAAAGAAATGCACCTGTTTGACTCTCCTTTTAACCAGAAGTCATTTGGCCTAAAAAGAGCTTCTAGCTAGAAGCTGATCTGTGTGGGTCACGGTGAGCTCCATGTTTACAAAAAGTCTCTGACTCTCCGCCTAACGTGTTTGAGTTTGGCGGTCAAAATGAGATTGTTCCTTATTCTGTTTAGAAAGGTTAAAAATCTGTTTAACAATATCTTTTTCTTAAAATGAGATAATCTTCTTTATATATTTACTTCGGTTTACGTAAAAGCAGTTCTCTACCTTGTTCCCAAACGAGCTCAATATTTTGAAATAAAAAATAAAAAATATATAAAAATGCTTTTTGTTTTTCATAAGCACCCCCTCTCTTTCACACGCAACTTGGGATATGGAGAAAAAGTCCAAATGGCACACCTACCTCAAATTATGTCTCTTGTAAGCAAAATATTTTAAATTTTTTTTATTTTTCTTACTATGATGGCCAAACTAAATCAACCATTATGCTCTTTATTATAACTTCACTTTCATAAAATTTTTGTTATTCTAAATATAACTCGACGTAAATGTTATTAATAACCGTTTTTCAATTTTTACCCTTATTTAATTCTTGTTAGAAACAAAGAGAAAAATTTGAATAAGGGTAAACTTAAAATATTTTATTAATCGAAGGTATATTTAATGAGTTAATTAATGATTATTGGTGGTAAATGAGATTTAGTTAAACGAGAGTGTATATTAGGTGAGCTGCACAATTGAAAGGAGGACACAAAAGCAATGAAAAAACTATTACAGCATTACATTTACGGAATAAAAATGAAAAGCCATAAGTAATAATTAGCAAGAAGACATAACCAAAAGCAGAATCATAACATGAAAATAATCCAGCAAATTAAAATTAAACTTAGGAGAAATGAATCAATAATGAAAATTATTCAAGTACACGTTAATACCCTTTGGATATTTCTCTAACAAGGAATCTTGGAGATGAACCACTCCATGACTGATATTGGAGCCTTGATGAGAGCTATGGCGAACTCAACAATTATGGTCACACACAGACAACATGGGCATATACACGTTAGTATCAACCTGCATATATAACACACACAATAATCCTTCTTAATTACTACTAATAGTAACGATTTCTTCCAATATGATTAATTCCAAAACGATACTTGATTATAGGATTCTTGGAATTAAACAGATCAGACTTACCCAACAATCCAGATAACAACACCTATCAGAGAGAGAAGCAGAGACAAGAAGGCAAAGGGGAGCCCCAGCAGAAACCCTAGTGGCCTGCATTTACAGTCTTCAGAGCAGCACATGATGATGATGATGCCTTCCTCCTCCTCCTCCTCCTCCTCTTCTTCTGTGATTTTATGGTGGTTTCTTGCTTCTGAGAAGACGAGGACAATATAAACTACGACATTGACGGAGAGAACAAGAAATATATTAATTAAATATGTGTATGTCTGTTATGAATTATTGGTAAGACTCGCGTAAATTATAAAATAATTAGCTAGATAGCAGCCTAATCCTGTTCCAGCAACGAAACTGGTCCATAAGAAACCAATATTAGCTAGATAGCAGCCTAATCCTGTTCCAACAACAAAACTGGTCCATAAGAAACCAATCACAGAATCCCACGTTTTCCTCCTCGACCAAGGATGATTGAGGAATCTTTCTCTCTGCTCACGCCACTTTCTTGCAGTTATAAACTTTTGATTTTTTGGTTCATCAGTATCATTATTTTTCAGATTTTAAATGTGGGAATCTTATATCGGGCCTTTGGAAAATGTTAAAGAATGAAGATGATGTGTGTGTAACAGCCGCGATAATTAACGCAACCTCAAAGAGGCTATCCCATCGGTACCTCGCAACCACCGCAAGGTCTCATCACGGGGATCCGGATTATTCTGGAGCGGGCAATAAATCCAGGATGCCCCAAGATATCGGATGGTTTATACAAAAAAAAAAAAGCATCGGTTGATCCTTAAAGACAGAAGTCATATATTTGCAAAGGCTTGGGCCATGGAAGGACCGTGGTACAAGAAATTAAATATCTATTAAGCCAGTATAATATTATTTGATAGGTTCATTTTTTATTACAATTATTATTGTATATTTTTCCCATTCTCTTAATTTTGTCCAAGGTTTTTAATGAAGGTACTATATCGTTCATATTTAATTTACTCAATCCTCTCGATATTCAATGTAGAATATAAATTTATCATATTTAAAATATGAATTTATTTATTCTTCGTAGTTAATATAATTACTCTTTGAAGATAAACATGAAAAGGCACATTACTATCACAAATAGACACTGTTAACCTATGAATTCATGTACGTTATGATTAATTTATATTTTGACTAAAGTATACTTTTAGTCATTTATGTTTGCGTCAAGTTTTATTTTAGTCCTTTAAGTTTAAAAAGTGCACTTTCAATCATTCAAACTTGATGTCATTAGTCTCTTTTAACAGAAATTGTTAACTCATCAAATTTAATTGATGATTGTGCAATAAAACGTTGATAAAGTATACTCATATTTTAATTTTAATTTAATAATATAATAAATTTGATATTTTAAATTGTGTAAAATAAAAAAGATTTAAAATAACAGTACTAAGTTTGATGAGTAAGCAATTTCCGTTAAGAGAGACTAATGGCATTAAGTTTGAGTGACTGAAATGCATTTTTTAAATTTAAATGGCTAAAGTAAAACCTGAAGCAGATATAAAGAACTAAAAGTATAATTTAGCATTTATATTTTTTTACTAAATACAAGTATCCTCGTATAAGAAACAATTCTATTCAAGGTGGCATCTAATAATAGCTAAATGTAAACATATATTCTAACATGAATTCGAATTTTGCTTCACAACTAAACCCCCGTCTCCCATTGGTTTATTATGAATTATTGATCGATGATTAATTTATATGAATTCTAATGAGGCCTATTACGCCAGTGTATGTTCGTACATTGTTCGTCACGTTACGAGGAACTAACATTTTTAACTAGACTTTCTCTAAACCATTGGGAACATGAAGTAGCAACTGATGGGTTAGAAGATATCAATATTTAGCATAAGAGGTATGCCTCATTCAAATATTAGAACGTATAAGGAAAGTTACAAGACTTGAAAACCTCATTACAATAAGGCTTGAAATGAAAATTGAGGTTATATATATATATATATATCAATCTAAGTCGTTTAAATTAATGTTTCTTTATACACCTCATTGAAAATAATGTTACTAACAAGAGATATGAAAAAGTAATACTATGTTTGATTAGGAGAGAAAAATGGATAAGAAAATGGGATGTGAGAAAATTGAGAGAAGAGAAGAGAAAAATGAAGAAAAATTATTTTTTTCTCATTATGTTTAATAAAGAAAGAAAAACTACTATGAAAAAAGTGACTAAATTCAAAATAATAGTAATATTCATGTGAATAAGAAATGTCATCATATATCTCTTTTTTGTAGTCCTTTGAGATAATCTTAGAAAAACATGTTTTTTCCCCTCCAATATTCCTTCATTTTAAGGAAAAAATCTTTTAGAAAATATATGGGCTACAATTAAATAATGTGGGCTTTTTTTTAACTTTCACACCCAATTAACCAAATACTTGGGCTTCAAAAAAATAAAATTAAATATTTTAGCATTTTAGGCTCTACCCACTATATCTATTTTTTAATACACACTCGTGTTCCCGGGGGTAATTTTGGGCCCAACAAAAAGTATCAACAGCATATTTAATTTATCAACCTAGAGTTGGGCTTGTTTTTATGTTAAGGTCCATTTTTTTCATGTGGCTCAGAAGCACTTAGAAAGTTTTAAATGAGTATAGAATCAATACCATCCTTAGAATGTTGAGTTTGATTATTAATTTTGACTAAAATTGCTTGTGTGACATCTACAAATAGTTAACCGTTTGAATTTGTTAAGTTGGGGTAACATTGCTCATTTTTAAAATTTAGGGTAAAATTGCAAAAAAAAAAAATTCCGGATATTAAGCGCTTTTGGACGAAAACTTGCGGAGCAAAAATGGATGTTAACCCTTTAATTTTTTTTTTCTAAGTGATTCTATTGGAGGCAATCCTGTTCAAGGACTAACTAACGCTAAATATTGGCATATTTTTCAATATAGATTTAAACCTTAATTTGCTACATTGTAAGGGATTAACCCTTTTGCTAAACCTAATTCCGTTGGTAGTCGTAGTCAAGTTTAGAGGAAGTGATTAGTTCCTCACAAATCAATGTTCAAATTCCCATTGCCAAATGTGCACACATTTAGTGCCCAACATGCTTTGAATATAATTACCTCCAAAAAAAAAATACATATGCCTAGAAAAAAAATTAAAATGGTAAAAATAATTAAAGTAAACTGTCTATCATTCTTTTAGTTTGGCCAACAAATGACCACATCTTCATAATTATAAAAAAAATTCAAACTTCATTGAATGAATTACACATAGCCTAACTCATCCAAAAATGTTTTTGGATATAAATTATATTAAGAATATAAACTTATGTGCAGGAAAAAATATTAAAAATATATTTTTATAACTTAAATTAATTCATTTAAATATAAATGAACCTGGTTTGATTAATTCAGATACTTTCAGTGATAAAAACTTTCATTTTCCCTACAATTATGTGTTAGGGAAAAAAGTTTAAACACAATAATCATATGTAAGATACTCAGGAAAATTATTTGAATAATAATTTCATTTAACTATACGTGATCAAGTGTTAATTCGATATAATCTAATTAGTATGTTAAAGTAAGCAAAAAGTCAACCTTTTTTTTTTTTGCCAGTGAAATAATTTTTGAAATAAGACAGTGCTGCGAAATGAAGGTGGACATGTAGCGCACTGAATTTTCCTTTTTTTTTTGTTTAACCTCTTTTTTCCATTTAAGTGGGTGCACTGAAAAAGCTTGAAAAGGAAAGGACAAAAAGCTCGAAAACTAGTCGCTACCACTAGGGATGGTCGGTTGGGAATTTGAACCGGTTCGGTTTAAGCCAGATTACTAGAATTACCCAGATTTGTGTGGCGCGACTCCTCAAGAAGACAGGTTTTTAACCTGTTTAACAAAAGAATGATATTTTTTAATTTGAAGTAGTACAATTTCTAATTTAAGGCATACATAATATTACAATTAAATTAAAAGTAATAAAGTTAAGATGATAATATATTATGAAAGAAAATTTCAACACATGTATATGAAAAATGTTTTTAATAGTAATCACACGATGTCTAAACGTTATTAATATAGAATAAAGTTTTGTATTTATTCTCCAATTTTGTAACTCGTTGTTTGAGCTTGTTGGTCACGACCAAACTCGCGGGTCATTAACATGTTTAACATATCTGTATTTTTTTAAATAGATTAAATTAAAACAAGACATTTTTAATTTTTTCTTTTAAAAGTAGTTTATACGTGGAAAACAATATAAAGAATTTGATATTGACATTAGAGAGAAAAGAATAAGGATTTGATGAGTGAAAATATGTATACATATGTTTTTATATGGCATACACAATTGGTCCGTTTGGGAAAGCGGTGGAGAAGTACTTTTACCATTTACGAGGTAAATGTGTGAAAGAGATTATCTCGTTTTACGAAAAAACACTGTTGAATGTGCTTTTGAGGTATTCAGAAGCTTTGTCAAACACCCCAATAACACGTTTGATTTGATAGGATTTCTTTTGAAACGTGAAGAAAAATATGGATGTGTTATAATATAATGTATTAGATAAACGGTAAGAAAAATTATGTTTAATAATATTTTTTATTCTTTTCACGTTTTTATATTTTTATGGGGTTTATGGTTGACAAGAAAACAAATGCTTGAATCAAAATGATTTTATTTCTAAAACTTGTAAGCAAATATAAGAAGAAAAAAAAAATGTCTGAAACAAAAAATAAAAAATAATTTGATGAGCCTAAATAGGCAACCCTTTTAGGCTTGTCTCATCTTTCAGGCCGACCGTTTTAAACATGTCTCCTTCTTTTGATACTAAATTACGGGCTCGGCCCTCAACTTAAATGGATCTGAACGAGCTTAACCTTGGCTCTAAGGGGTGGAAATAAAATAGTTAGGTCTAACCTATCTTGTAATAGTTTAGTTTGAGCTAGACCTGTGATTCATTAATTAACTTTTTCTCCATGTGTAAGCCTAGTTTGTACAAGATTCGACATGGTCTAAAACTTTTTAAAAAAACTTGCATTTTAGTAATAAGGCTAGTAGGCCAAATGCAAAAAATGTCAAATTAAAAAGATAAAAATCAAAATTATATCAATCAATCTAAATTATCTAAAATAAAATAATAAAAATATGATATAAATATATATAATATAAATATAATTATATCTTTAATTTACTATTTAAAAATGAAGATGTAAACAACTATATAACATTATATAGAACATAAATTTATATATAATTTTATTTTCTTTAATGTGTAAATATGTATGTTTTCAGTGCTTAAAAAAAGGCTTGACCTATTAATATATTTAGGCTTTTTTTGATAGAAAAGAGGCTTAAAGGCCCGAGATTACAAAAGCTTAAATATAAGTGGGAATTGCTCCCAGTGACTCATTGGACACTAGATTTCTCAAATGCTCAGGACATGTGTCATACACTATCGACCTCCTCAACCCCTCCTTGGCTAGTGCATCAGCAAGCTTGTTTTACTTTCGCGAAACATACATGATTCTTATCTCCCAATTATACCCCAAGAATTGCCGAATTTTTAATGACAACAAACTGCATGGTTCTCTGAGCTGCTGATCCCTCATCATTTCCACCAGGATCTTTGAGTCTGACTCTAGTATAACCTTTCTAAAGCCCAAATCCCATGCCATAGTCAGACCTTTGAACATAGCTAGCTACTCGGCCTCCATCACAGTACATTGACCTAGAGATTGTGCGAAACATGTTACCCATTTGCCTTGCTAATTGCGAAATACTCCTCCACTCCCTGCAATACATCGCGTTAAAGAAACCGCTCCATCTACATTCACCTTTATCCATCCCAACTCTAGCGAGTTCCATTTCGGCTGAGCTATTGTTTGTGTACCTTTGCAATCATCCTCTTGTAATGTCACATATCTTGTCCATCTGCTTACTATATGAGCCAGTGGATCAATTGGCTTCACAAAATCCTACTCAAATATTTGTTGGTTTCACCATTTCCACAGCTTCCATACGGTCACTCCCTAAATTAAGTTCCAATCCCCATTTTCACCTCTCCCCAATTCTCTTTTGAGATTCAATGCAAACTAGTTTTTCAAAGGTACTGCAAAGAATGTCGAAGCATGTTTGGGATCAACCAAGTGTATCCATGCCCGTTTTGCATAAGCACAATCCCTCAGAATATGTATAGTATCCTTGCTACCATCATTACAGTGTTGGCACCTAGTTGGCATAGAGGACCACCTGCTTCTCCAACTATTTGTAGGCAGTCTTTCATGAAACGCAATCCACATGAACAGCCTAATACGCTCTGCACCTTTCCACCTCCATATCTCCTTACACACCTTCCTATGTACCATTGGGGATTGTTCTTCTTCGTGTGGCCCTACTTTGTGCTTATTCAAAGTGTGCAGTAGGAGCAACCTCCTAATTGGCTCCTTCCTCACCCACATCAGCTAACACTCCAAATTGTAAACCCCTGTCTCTTGCTCGATTAAACTCACCTTTGGCTTCCCTTGGTTTCCTTGGCCTACGACTTCTTTGCGCAATATGTCATTCTTCCTGGCAATCTCTCTTCTCATGTTCATCTATAATTCCCTTCTCAACTTGTTGTTGAGGCACCTCTATCGAGACAATTCTTTTCGGACAATTCTCCATTCGATGTCCATACACCCCACACTGCGTACACGTCATATGAAGACCATCGTACTCAAGAAAATACTCTTCACTGTCCAGCAAAAACCCCGACATGAGCTATTTTCATCAGTCCACTAGAACACAAATTCTAGCATAATGCCTATTGGGGACAGCGCTTCAACATTGTAGCATTCCAATGCTACATTTGGCATTCGAACCCAGACAACAACTTTATCAACGGTTGCGTTATGAGGTCTAAAGTTTGGCTCCCAAGGTCTCATGGTCAAGTAATGATCATATATCATCCATGGCTCTCATGTTAATGCATTAAGATAGTCCTCCTTATTAGACATCTTCACTATGTAATATCCATGGCCAATATTGATGAGGTTAATGACTCCTTTCCTCGCCTACATCGTCTGAAGGGGAGACTGTAAAGCTTTGTATCCAATATTTCTGTCTAACAGCTTAACAATTACAGCCATTCTCCATGCCTTATATAGTCTTTCCTTCATCTTCCCCACAAACGAAAACGTTGGGAAATTTCGTATCTAGTCTTCTGTCATGAAACACAGGGGCTCCTCATTTCCTTTTTCATGTTCATGCTGGGTTGAGTTTGACATGCTATCATCAGACATGAAAATATCTTCATCTTGCCCTTCATCATTCGAGACATCACTCTGAATACAAGTTCCTTTAAGTTTTTCAGCAAATGTTGGCAATCCAGGACCAGATCCAGAGCCTCTAGCACCCCCATTTGCCTAGTTTCCTTGACTAATCCTCACTCCCTTTTCTGCAATACTTCCATTCTTGACCTTCTTAGCGCTTCTCATCAGTTGATCATCCTCCTCCTCAGAAGGAGGAACAAGCTCGTATTTGCCATCGCCTACATCTCAATTCTGTGAGTAAATGCCTCTTTTAATATATTTAGGCTTTTAAATAAAAACTGATTTGACATTTTTTACAAACATAATAGACTACGCCAGAGGCGTGTAACAGATTGTTTGGCTTGCTTCTGCCACTAGTCACCACATTACTGGATAGAGAAATTCTAGTGCACACCGAATGTAACATCTCATTTGTAGATTCCCTAGTTAAAATGTATTGTTTTGTTTTGTGTAATTTTTAGATTCTATTTGAAAGTCCGTTTGATAATATTTTTACGGAGTTTGAGAAAAGCTTTAAATTTTGAATAATAGATTTTGAAAGAATAATGTTTACAGATTTTAAGACAAAAACTATGTTTTAAAATGTGATTATGTTCGAAAAGTTATTTATTTTTACGAGATTTGAAGTAAAAAGTACGATTTGATAAGAAAATATTTTCAAAATCTTAATATAAAAAATATAAACATTTGAAAAAAATTAGATTTTTTTGGTAAAATTAAGTTTTACCACAAAATTTATATTTTCAATCGGGAGTCAAGACCCCTTTAATTTGTCTCAAAAATCACGTGAGACAGAATAAAAGCGAAAGTGAGAAATTTCAGAACGCACACGTGGCAACCATGGATGGGGTCTAACTCCTAAGAAATCTGGTGATTTGCATAATCAAAATGCGCCTTTTGGAGGAGGGCAATTAATTGGGTGAATTAAAAAATGTCAGCTTTTCCCCAAATAAAATAAGGAATTTAATAGCAGCTTTATTATATTTATGCAGCAATCAACTAACATTTTGTTGCCGCGCAACGCTGAACAGGAGGTAGAAGAAGCTTTGACTCCGAATCTGGATCTCTTCGATTCCGATACTGTGGGGGTTTAAAATTAAAAAAGCTCGATAAAGTTTCCAAAACAAGCTTGAAAGCAATAATACCCATATAAGGAATCTTGGGGATGAGGCCAAAGATTTTTCTTTTTGGTGATTCCATCACTGAGGAATCCTTCGGCATCGGAGGTTGGGGTGCTTCTCTCGTCAATCATTTCGCTCGCATGGTATGAACAAAGTCAAATACAGACTATTTGATTGTTTTGTGTCTTCGCTCTGTTTCTCTGTAATGGTTTTGACCAACTTCGCTGTGTATCTTTGCTCCTTTATTTTTCAATTGGGGTTTTGCTTAATGATCAGGTGGACGTGGTGCTAAGAGGGTACAGTGGGTATAACACGAGATGGGCACTGAAGGTTTTGGACAAAGTCTTCCCTGCAAAACAAGACGGTGATAATAGTGAAAGCGAACCAATTGCTGTGACTGTGTTCTTTGGAGCTAATGACGCTAGTCTTCCAGACAGATGCTCGGCTTTTCAGCACGTGCCTCTCCATGAATATAAGCACAACCTTCACTCTATTGTCTCCTTCTTCAAGGTAACCCTGCTCTCTGATAAGAATGTTGGAAGCTATTAAAACTCTAATGGTCAGTTTTTGTTAAATGACATATGTTTTGGCCCTTCGGTATTGAAGTTGAAGGCATGCTTATCATCAGCAACACTAATACTATATTGTAATCTAGTGCAAATTTGCTAAAGGATCAATTTGGACCCCTTGGAATCTTTAAAGCTGAAAGTTTGGTTGGTTGGGAAAGAGAGCGAGGGGTGGGTCTGAATCTGATCCCAATTGGTTTTCGAAGCATTCGGCTGCGATTTCAAATTTTGGGTCCCTGTGTTTGGGTGACGCTATTATTTCCTAGCTTTTACTTGGGCTGCGTTTTGACTTTTTATTAATTATTATTAATTAAAATTTAAAAGTACTAACTTTGAAGTTTACGCATAATTTCCGTAATATATATGTCTTACAGTTAATACTCATCCTATCAGCCATTCATTAGACAACTTCTCCTGTTTTATGTCTGATTCAATTTTTAAGACACTGTCATGGATCTCATCCAGTGATTTAAGGGGACAATAAGGAGAGAAATAGAAGATCCAGGTCTATTGGTCTGTGTGTGTATGTGTGCGCGTGTGTTCATTTTAGCTTTATACTGAAAAATACTTTAGGAATGTTAGAGAACATAAATCCTTGAGATGAACTTGGCAATAAAAATAGCTAGGTGCGGACATGATTATTCAGTAAATCAACCTCCACCATCCCACCTGCTAAAGTAAATGGTCCTAGTGTTAAAATTCACGTGGTTATACTTCTAACGAATTCTTGATGGACTATAGTTTACTGCTATTCGCTCCTCAAAAAAAGAAAGAAAGACAGAAAAGAGAATCATAGCCTAGATCCTTCTCGACTTGCTTAACTCCTTTTACTGGATTTGGCTGTCAAATTTTTAGACAACTGAGCGGCTTAATTTTTTAATCAGGAGAGTTCAATTGCGAAAAGGACTAATCATTTGTGCCTTAGTGGGGTTGGTCAAAAATGGCTGTGGGAGCTATGAAGTGGGCCCCATCAGGGAATGATTTCTTGAGCATGCAGTGGTTGTGGGCTTGTGGCCTGTAAGTGTTTGTGTTGGTGGGGCTTGCCACTTGCCCATGACACGACACCTTGTGAAAAGTAGACTGATCCCATGCTTTCTATTGCACACTTGAATCCCACACCAACTATTGTGTAAAGGCCCTCTTCTTAGAGGGACCATAGATTGAACTAAAGATGACTAGTTAGGTATTGCTTTTGATTCTTATTATAATCTTGTGGCCTTTTGAAGAGGCTTATAAACATTTTTAGGTATGTGGATCTCTTCATTCATATTTGTGAATATATATAAAGTATTCTCGTAGAGATAAAGAAAAAAGAGATGATATGTGTAAAGATGCATCGTATACCCCACATATTGCCATATTCTATTGCATCATTTTCTTTTCAAATGTAGTTGGGCTAGTTTACTCTTTTTGAATCCCATTGGCAAAACGAATCTTGACTCATCTAATGGTTTATTGTGTTTTGATGTGAAGCTGATGATTATAGATTATGTTCTCAGCAACTAATTAGTATCCTTTCACTTATGTTCTTCTGAGATGAAATTGAATGACTTTTGATGCAAAAAACTCTGGTCTAGTTCCACTTATCTAGATATTCCTAATTATATCTCTGGATCTTATTTGTGATATGTTAATTTCTAAGCTAAGGGGGATACTTTGCCTCTTATCTCAAGAGAACATTCTTGGCCTTTATGTTTTGTATCACATATTCCTCTGTTGTGTTTGCAGTATCTGACTGACTCAAAAAAACCTATTTGTTGTTTGAATTTGTGCTTTGAACTAATCTTAATCTGATGATTCAGAGTCTCCATCTCAGTACCGTTATATCTTAGTTCTGTAGAATCAGTCAGTATCAAAATTAATGGATTTTTGTTCTCTAGTACTTTAAGCTTCCGATATATAGATGATGAGAAATGATTTTGATATCTTTATTTTGCATTGCAGAAGCGATGGCCGAATACTCATGTGCTCCTTATAACACCTCCTCCAATTGATGAAGATGCACGCTTAAGGTATGGTTCGTTAGTCCCTTTAGTCTCCCTAACTGATATGAACAAAGATCTTTTGTTTTTTTTCTATGTATAATGTTTGTGGGTAAAATGATGGCTGCTTATGGCGGAAAATTTTCCAAAATCCTTTGCTGCAGATTTCCTTATGTTGAGAATAAGGAGGGCCTTCCAGAGAGGACAAATGACGCTGCTGGCGAATATGCCAGAGCATGCATTGCTATTGCTGGAGAATGCGGAGTACCTGTCATTGACATCTGGAGCAAAATGCAGCACTGCCCTGAGTGGAAAAAAGAATATTTAAGGTTCTTATTATATCATTTTATTTAATCATATGGTTATTCTTTGATCATAGAATTAACGTTTTAGATTATAGTCCCAATAAACATGTGAGGCTGTCTCTGTTTGATGCTTTTGCTCTGGATTTTGATAATCTAATTGAAAAGAAATTTGAAAGTATCGAGTTGGAAATTTAGACACAGATATGGGAAAGGGGAGGGGATCCACCTTGGTGGTCCCATCTGGATGATGTTATCCCACTCCTTTATATGTCTCTTTCCCATTGTATCTTGTAAAGTACTTCAGAGGATTCAAGTCCTTTTTTTTTCCTATAAGATGTAATGGCTGTGGATTTATGAGGCATGCAAACCTTTACTGATAAGAAGTGGTCATGTTTGACAGTTACATTATACATGGCATAGATTCTAAATCATAGATGAAGACTTGAAAGTTTCATCTTGTCATGATGTCCATACTAACGTCTATATTTTCTGTGAATTGAACTGTCCTATGTTTGAAATGGTGCACCTTTGAGGTTTTATTTTACTACTGACTCGTATATTTAAGTTTATATCTGTGTTTAGCTAAAATAAATTAGATAGGATGCACTGCAATGACTTTGTTTAGTGCGTGAGCTCTTTTCTAGGCATGGTTTTGTTGAAGTTAAAAAGATGAGGAAAGTAATGGTCTTTTTTAAGCATAGTTTGGTTATTCAATTGATTTTGAATGGTCTAGGTCGATTAACAATCCTTTGTAGATGCCTCTAGATTCAGAGATTAGCGCAATGATTTGCTCATCCTTCAAATAGACTTTGACTATCCGAATTTATTTTTTCCTTTTTAGGCTTTTATGTTAGAGCTACGTTTTTCAGAAACATCAGCAATTAGAAAGTTATCTTTATTTAACATAAAATTAAGAATAATATAGAATCTGTTGGCAAAAAAGAAAAAAGAATAATATAGAATCTGAACCATCCAATTTTAGACTAAACGGTAAAGATTAAAAGATGAGCATGCCATCCAAATTCTCCTCTAGATGTAGGTGAAAGTGATTTCTGATGTGTAAGTTCTTGACTTTCCCTTTTCATGTTCCTTCTTTTGCTTGCAGGGGTATTTACTACACAAAGACAAGTGGGACCCACTCACGTGTGTCCTATTTTTCTTTTCGTGGTCTAGTGTGCCCTACTAGGCAACAATCTTATGTCTCTCTCTCTCTCTCTCATTGTGATTGGATCCTATTTGATATTGCTTGGGATCCTTGTCCATCCTTTAATAGACTATGCATTCAAGTACCTTGAACTCAGACTAAAATAAAAACAATGTGCGGGCTGAAAATTATGCTGATGAAACCAAGAATGGTTTGAAGAACAGAGAAGGTTAACTTTTCCTTGACTGGCACTATTTAAATGCTGCTAGTCAGTGATTTAAGTTAAACTTCATAGATTTCTCCATCTGAAATTGTCATTAATGATTTTTTGCCGATTGTAAATTTTTGAATGGAATTTGAATTGGGAAAATAGCACTTAGGTTCTAACAAATTTTGCTAAATAATGAGTTGCCAGTATGAGAATTTCAGTTGCAGATCATTAGATCTAACCTATAAGATTTAAACGCTCTATTTGCATATGAAATTCCTGTATTTGCAACTGTTTGAATCAATATTTGCAAATTGCAACTCATCTTTCGGCAAATTTTTCTGGAATCTAACTGTCATTAAATTAATCTTTTGGTATTTAAGTGTCACTCCCCATTCGAATTGGTATCTGATGGGTATCTAAGTGGGATGGGGAACCTTACCCCAAAAGCTAGCCATTGAGATGGGAGAACCAACCCACTTAAATACCCCATTGAGCATCCCATTCTACTCAATGTGGGAGTTGGTATCCCATACTACCAAGTCTCCATTAGAATCTTATGAAGTTGAAATAGAAATTTCAAAGAAATAAACGAAAACATTAGGAGGTGCCTTTTGGTTTCACCTTTTCAATTGTAATATGGGTGAAGTAGTTTGGAATATTCTAATCTTTGTCAAGTCTAACATCAACATTGACATGTGTTGTTCTTTTATAAACTTGAAATGCAGTGATGGTTTGCATCTCACCCAAAGTGGCAACCAAGTAGTTTTTGAGGAAGTAATCAGGAAGCTCAGAGATGAAGGAGTGAGTGTAGAAGCTTTGCCTGTAGATCTTCCATTGATATCTGATATTGACCCTGATGACCCCATGAAGGTCTTTCAGTAGTATTCACTTGTTTGGAAGATCAATGGACATATGACAAACAATGGTTATGAATTTTTTGTGGATTGTTCTTGGGACTAGACGTAGGGATAATTCTTCATATCTTTGTTGCTAGGTTTTCAATTAGAATATGACAAGTGTATACATTTTTCAATATACTACTTCCGGTTTTAAATACAAGACCTCATTCACTACAAACAAAATGAGGTCTTATATTTAAAAATGGATGATATAGCTGTATGACACTTCACAAAATCTTTATAGTTATTATATTATTATTGAAAATTATATGCTTGTCATATTTTCATTGAGAATCTTGTTAAGAGAGATATGTGAAATTACATACAGATATTTTGTCAGTATAATATAGTGTATATCATCCTTCAATTTTAGATTGTTGTTTTGTTGCTGTTGTTGCCTATCTGTGTATAAAACAATGCCTTCTTTGTATAATTTTTCTAACTGTCGATATATATATATATTTGGCAATTTAGAAAGATGTTAGTGCCTTTTCTTCTGTTTGAGTTCTTGTGTTTTTTGAATGATTTTTTTTCCCCTGAGTAGAATTGAACTGGGGGGCTAAGGAGAGTTACTGACAGAACACCTCTGGTTGGGAAGTTGATTTTGGAATGTAATGGAAAGCTACTGTTATCATTTCAATGAAAAAGAATGATAAAAGTTTACTGAGGGGCTTTTCACCAAAAAAAAAAAAAAGTTTACTAAGGGGCTGTTTGATACAAGGGATTTGGAGGGGTGGGGTGAGAAATTTTTTGAGTCGAATTTAAAAAAAAAATGAAGGGGTGGGATTATACAAAGATATTATAAGATAAAAAAGTAAAAAAATTAATTAAAAATTTTTTAACCCCACTTCTCTCTCTTTTTTAAATCCAACTAAAATTTTCCCTCCGCCTATCACTTTCCCGTCCTCCCTGTACTAAACTGACCCTAAAGGTTATAAAGATTTGGATCCCTTTCAATACTGAACGAATGAGGAGTTAGAATTAGGCATTTTGTGGTTCTATCTTGATCCTTAGCTCCTGTGCCATCCTGATACTGCTAGGAGCTTGTATTCTGTATGTTGCATCAGACACATATAACTCGATGAACTGTAGTTTTTATTACTACCTGGAATCATAACTGATAGAGAAATATATGTGTGATAATGTTTATGGAAATTCAAGTTTGAACAGGAATTTGTTGAGCATGTGCCACTTTTTATTCTCATTGAACATTTAGACAAATATGATTAGAGATTTGAAGCAGGATATTGTAGCCACTTGGTTAAGTGATGCGAAAATCAGTTTGGCACGGCCAATTGTTGGGCTCCATTCTCATTAGGCTAATTATTGCCACTTGGTTCGGCATTTTTTCTGTCCTGATTAATGATCATCCAAATATTGGTTAGAGTTTTATGTTCATGTGTAAAGTACAGTGTTTTGTCTGGATGGATGTATGGGTGGAGAGGAAGAGAGACTTGGGTGGTTGGGTTTTTTTTCTAAGCATATGTATCCTCTTAGTAAAGGTAATTATGTTCAAAGTGATATAGAATACTAAATGTAGGTACCTAAATCTTCTCGTAGATATTTGAATCGTAAATTTTTTTTTTCCCGGTTGCCCACCCGATTCACCGGAGCTTCGCTCCGACTACGTCCGGATCCGACCCGCGTCGCGCACCTGGCATGGTGGGTGAATCTCCCAACGGTGGCTGCTGCATACACAAGGCTCGTACCTAAGACATTACTTAAGCTGGAACAAGCCGCTTACCACTTGATCCAACCAACCGTTAGTATTTGAATCCTAAATTACCACTTGAGGTATTAACCCCATCGGCTAGATTCGGTGGTTGGATTTTATGCAATAAATGGGCATCATCTCACATAATGGGCCAACATTTTTTTTTTTAAATAAGCATGGTTTTGCAGTGAGAACGGAAAATGTCTTCTTTGATGTTGGAATTTTTTTTTTTGTGATTTACTTATCGACTACAACTTTCTTGGGTCCATTATTGGGCTTCATTCTCCTTATCAAAAGCTAAGGTGGGTTGGTTATAAATAACTAAATGTATTATTAAAAAATAGCTAAATGCAAACAAAAATGAGCTTTTGAGCCAATAAATGAATAGTTATTTTTATACTGTGGAATTGGTCAAGAATTATGTTTTTGTATAGGGTGTGTTTGGATTAGCTTTTGGAGAATATTTTCTAGAGAAAAAGTGATAAAAGTGATTTTAAAGAATATATTTTAAAGAATAGTTTTTAAAAAAGGAGAAAAAATATCTTTGGAAAATCATGGTTTTCAACCCCCAAACCATGGTTTTGTCTTCAAAATAGATTGTGCAAAAAAACTGAAAAAGAGAGTTTATGTGACTCATAAAATCATGATTTTGAAGGTTAAAATTTATTTTGAAATTTAGAGTATTTGTCTACCCTACTTTTGAAACCACGGTTTGGGTGAAAATCGTGAAGAGAGAACATATTCATCAATGATCACTTCAACCATGCATAAAATGAAGGAATTATATTGTAGGGACTATTTTTCATCAATGTCATCTGTTGAAGAGTAAGATCTATCTTCAATGCAAGAAACACCACATATATCAGACTAGGGGATCTAAATTTTATTGGCTTTCATTTTATTTTACCTTAAAAGAGAAAATGTTAATTAATGATTTTATATGACTATTTTATTACATTTAGGGACCTCAAATTATTGAAATTCAAATCAAATACCTTAATTCTCAACTGGAATTTAAAACTGATGCTATGCAATTACAATAGCTTTTTTTTATTTATAAATATCATCCTATTAAAAATAATTCTATTTAAGACATCACTGAACTCTAAAGGTTAACATGTTTTAACAAGTATTTAAATATTGGTTTATTAGTTGTGAGTGACTAACCTCTTTCGCGAAACACAACTCTTGTTGGTCAATAGGAAATATAGGATTAAAAGAAAACCATGATCCTCCAATACTTACAAGGAGAAAACCCAATTTAATGTATTTATTTTTAAAAAAAACAAAAGAAGCTTGGACCTCTCCAAAACTTTGAATATGAGAAATAACCTGATTTTCAAGTGAGTTATTTGATTTCTATAATTAGTGTATCTGGAATTCAGAATTGATGTTGTATGATTTGTTTTGGGAAATTTAGTCTCAAGTCCTAAAGAAGAAACTTATTTACAAAAAAGTCCTATAAATTAAAATATTTATTGAGGTCCCAAGCGTTGGTGTTAACACCATGAGGTTTTTATATCGACAATAACATGCATTGGTGTTGATAACACTGTGTGCGATGGTAATGACAAAAACATGTGCTGATAATGACAACAACATGCGATGTTGACAACACCATGCGCTGATGTTGACAACATGAGGTCCTGATAAAGGGTTTCTTGGGACCTTAGAATAAATATTTTAATCCATGTGACCTTTTCGGAAATAAGTTTCTTCTTTAGGACTTGAAACTAAATTTCCCAATAATTTTTTACTTCTAATGTTTATTTAATTGCAGATATATATATATATATAAAGATCATAAGGCTTCAATCGTTCAATATACAAAATTATTTGAATTTTGACGCTACTAATCTTTTCAACAGATATTCTATATAGAATATAGAATTCTTACAAAATTTAGATATGACAAAATTATATAGAAAATATAATTATAGAACTAGAACTAGAATTTATATATTCCAACAAGAATTTGATGCATGGGGTTGAAGGTGAGCAGTCTTACTCATGGCTTATGAAACTTTCTCTATGCATTGCAGTTATAATGTATAGAATATAGATTGGATTAGATAAGTATATGATTAAATATATCAATTTGAAACGCTATGATATTATATTATATGAATTGAACAAAAATATTGCATACAATCCATTACTTGGTACGAAATTCAAGGTATACTGCGATATTATTATCACCTATAAATATTGAATAGCATGCTTCCTTGATTAGATCAATATACCTTCAACAACATACAATATATCGATTTGCAAACCATATCTAATGATATGATCCTAATTAGTACGTTAATATGATATAAAATCTAACTCTAATTTTCATCAATTTTGTTTAAAATTACCCTTAGTAATACTCTATCAACAATAATCAAGTAAGATAGAGAGGAAGTAAATTAAGAAAAATGATTAGCGTGTTTTAAAAAAAAATGCTGTATTAATTAACTTACGTAACATCCGTAATCTAATCAAATTAGAGAAATAAATCATGTATTTAGGGTCGGAGGATTATTACCTCCAATTCTTAATATAAAATTTGGTTGACTCATTTAGATATCTTATTACTTGATTATATTATATATTACATGGTCTTTCTGAAATACTTATATATATTATTAGATTATATTTCAATTCATAAGGCAGAAAAATTAATTTGGTAATAAATGATCAATATAATTACTTTAAAGCAATATATTTAAATTTCTTAATATCTCTAAATCAGTAAATTTGTTGTTACATCAAGGATCAGAGGTAGTGATGATCCAAGCATGATATGTCGTGGAAGTATGGTGGTTGGATAGAATTTGGTCTCAAATTTTAGCTTGACATGGAATATTATAAGGATTGCAGGGTAGTGTCAGATTATTGAACAAAAGGGGGTGTCCACTATTGTCTTGCTTTAACAATATCTTTTCAAAAGATAAACACAATGCTAATTGTCTTCTTCGTCAATTGAAAAATTGGTAGAAAAAAAAAATAAAAGAGAAGATGTCTCATTCCCTCTAAAGCATTTGGACTTTTCGAAGGATTTGATAAAAGCATTATTATTGTTGTCGTCCATATGTTAATTCATTTATATTGATAAAACGCACGTCGTCGCCGTCTTAACCACCTATCTACTCATTCATTGTTCCTTTACACGCGTGTCGTTTTTGGACATTGTACCTGCCTTAATGCTGATAAGATCAGGAAATTCCAATGAAGAAACAATAATAAAGAGCAAATCAATTTTATATCGTGCATGCATGTGTCTCCATTTTTATGGTTTGACTTTTGATCGATTTCTGGTGAGCTAATCAATGCGTGGCTTCCACTAGTCTTCACATACGAAACTTTTGTCATTTAATTAGCACAAAATTTGCTCATCCATATGAAGACAAATAACAAATGGAGCAAAATATAAGGCTATTTACCATCGAGCGTTGGAGTGCAGTGGTTAATGCGGCTGTCACTTCTTTAGGGGTCGAGAGTTCGATCCCTGAGAACCACGTTTGAGGGTAGAGGATACCCACCCTTGGTACAAAGCACCTTAAAGGGGTGCGCCACACGTATTCCTCGCTCCGGATTAGTCGGTTGCCTCGGGTTACTTGATCCAGTATGGAAGAAGGCCAGGACTCAGGAAAAGGCGTTGGATACCGAAGGGAATCGCAGGGGTCAAAGGCCCAAAATGCCCCAGATCACAAAAAAAAAAAAATAAGGCTATTTTAATTTTCGGATGCAAGAAGTTAGTGTATGGTATCGTACTACTTATAACTAGCTTAGTCTTTAATATAAACTGCCACTAACTTTCTTTGTTGGAAAATTTATTAACTACTGGATTATATATTTAGAAATATTTATACGTATCATTAGATTATATCAGTTTATACATCAGAAAAATTAATTTAAAAAAAAGCTAAAGTATACTTTTAGTTCTTTATGTTTTGCGTCAGGTTTTACTTTAGCCCTTTAAATTTAAAAAGTGCACTTTCAGTCCCTTAAATTTAACGTCGTTAGTCTCTCTTCACGGAAATTGCTAATTCATGAAACTTAATGCTGTTATTTTAAATCTTTTTTATATTACACAATTTAAAATATCAAATTTATTATATTATTAAATTAAAATTAACTCTTTTCTATAAAATTAACAGAAATTGTTGATTCATAAAACTTAACACTGAGCATGTTTTGTTAACGTTTTATTGCACAGTCATCCATTAAATTTGATGAGTCAGCAATTTCCGTTAAGAGAAACCAACGGCATTAAGTTTAAGGGACTGAAAGTGTACTTTTTAAACTTAAAGGACTAAAATGAAATTTGATGCAAACATAAAGGACTAAAAGTATACTTTAACCTTTAAAAAATTAGAAATGATCAATCTATATAGCTTCTTAAATCTAAAAAAAAAATAAAAATAAATGGGGCTTATATTAATGATCATACCAAATATCTTTTAATTTTAGGCAGCCTCTGAACATAAGTATATAACATTTTAATTAAGAAAACCAAGTAAAGATATGTATGTATGTATGTATGTATGTATGTATGTATGTATGTATGTATGTATGTATGTATGTATGTATGTATGTATGTATGTATGTATGTATGTATGTATTAAAATAGAAAATAATTTGCATTACATTATATTTTATAGGAAAGAGACAGATTCAAGTGGACGCGGCGGCTGGCCGGCAAACTCAAACGTGCATTCCAATAATTAAGTGGATCAATCTGTTTATCCAAATCCCCCCAACCATTAATATTTGCCTAACTTTCAGTAAACTTATCTATATATTATTGTTGTTAGTGCAAATTATTTAATTATTAATCATCTTAAGAACTGAAGGTTACGTAATAGCTTACATATTCAATCACACACACACACACACACACAGAGCTGACATAAAAAATCATTGAAGACATTTGTACAATAACACAGACTGATAATACGAGATAAGTATAATTTATTAATTATTTACTAAATTATTTATAGCCTGCAATAATGGTGGTATCTGAGTGTGGAATCCATAAAGTGTGTGTACATGTGCATTTTTCAAGTGTCACAATTTTGTTTGAATTTTTTTATTGCCTTGTAGAGACTGTTGGTTGGTTAGAGATTGCTAGAAATGTAATAAAAAATCATCAAAATGAGCTTTTAGAATCTGGGAAATTCTCATGTTATAGATAAGATGGCACAACATATAATAATTTAATTAATGGAAAAGGAATCTTTTTTCACAGTGCATAAATCATAATATGCAATATTTGCTATGCTTATGTTATCATGAATATCCTTATCTCTTCCTATTATAAAAACATATTTATTTTCTTATGAATTATTTATTTGGTGACATAAAAGGCACTTTACATCTAAGAAAATCACCTTTTTCATTCTACTCCCTTTTTCATTCTATCAAATTTTGTTATATACCAATAGGGTAAAATTAATATCACAAACATCACCCAAAAATACTTGGTAGTCGTTTTGCCACATGCCCTTGGTGAATTATGGAGAGTTACATCTCAAAATTTAGGTTATAATTATAAAGAAATATTTATATAAATATAACGTAATTCTTGGAATTTTTATTTATAAAATAATCCTAAGAGTTAGGTTACATTTATAAAGAAAGATGGCATGATAAGACCCATGTGTTCTCTTTGGCAAAGGGAAATTTTACCGCTAGACTATATCTACACTTTTATCGTCCTTAGTACGTAATATATATAGATTCTATTTGTGCATAGCTAGGTCTGATACTCTGCCAGGGGTAATTAAATATTCAAAATATAGGATGCTGATCCATGAATATTAGAGATAGCGTATCACTAAGCTAACTTTTCAAAAATTGCTAAAATATTAGTTACCTTTTGAAAATAAATTGATTATAAAATCAAGACTAACAATATATAGTGGTTTCTAATAAAAAAGTAGTTGCCATTTAAGCATAAAACCACAGATTTAAGTCTACATGCATTGTAAAAAATATTTTTAGAAAAGTTATTCATAGTTAAGTTCTCTGAAGTACTTGAATCTGATTCATATGCTGTATGAAAAGAAATAGGGAAACACGATTCAAAAAAATTAAAACAAATGGATTTACAAGAAAAAGAAACTCTTCACACAGTTATTTATGCAATTTCTGACTTTAATTAATTACTTTTATTTTTGTTTTTATCCTTCTCTCAGTTGTAAAATTTATCATTGAAAGAGAAGTTGGCTTGCCTTCTTGTCAGAGATCAGTGTCTGAACAATTGGTGCGTCGTCAAACTGGGAATTAACAGAATCTTCTGAAAGTGGAAACAGCATTTTTAAAATGGAAGGTGACTCCAGAATTATGTAAGCATTAAATTCTGGCGAGTTATGGGTAGATGACATCGTAGAATTGAGTGCTTTGTTAGACAACATCGTGTTTTAACCTCTCGGTTTGAAAGATTTCTAGCTAGGTGGGTTTGGCTATGATTGAATTTGTGTTGAAAAAGTATCTTCTACCTTTAATTAAATAGACAATTTATCAGTTAAAGCGTTAAAAGGTTCCATTAAAAGGAGAATGTTCCATTTTTGAGTTCGTCGTGGCGCTAGATAAGGCATATTCTTTTTTCCCCCGAGTGAAGCTAGATAAGGCATATTCTACCGCATTGTAGAATGTACTTAAGGGTTAATTTCCATGTGATTAATGCCTTACCTCAGTCAATGATCTATACACACCAATGGCTAACCGGTAGGTGATTGGGAGGCCATGAGACTTATCAGAGTGCTGCTTTTGATTGTGCGAAAGCCCAAACCCTTATCTAAATTTTTATTTTAAAAAAAGTTTCTTTATGTATAATTTTTGCCACTATTCATAATTCTTTACCCACATTCTTCATTTTGCTTGACTTGTCAACTTGACTTTTGAGGTAAAGGGCGCCATGCAATTATGAATTTATAACATTCAATATTATTTATTTTATTGACCAATTCAAAATCATATTGTCTATTTACTCTCTCCCAACAAGACATTATCTATCATTGGTGATCAATATAATTATATATTTTACGAATCATTTAAAACTTCTCCATATATGTTTCAAAAACTGTTACATTAAATAAACTTATTTTTATGTAATAATCAAAATAATTCTAAATATTTCAAGTGAAGCACATCCGCAATATATATGGATATCCGTTATCGTTTCTTGGTATATATTCTATTCTCAGTCGTCTATCAGTATGCACATTCGTAATATATATATATATATATATATATGCATGAACATAATTTTATAACACTATGACAAACAAACCCATTATATTACATGGTACATGTGTGAGAGTAGCTGTAACATATCATTTGTGACTTTGTTATTACTCCTGAATATAAAGATAAGATCATATAGGATCGGAGGAGGGAGCATTATAATAAAAACATAACTCGTGAATTTCTCTGCAACATATAATGCTAAGAGCAGGCTAATAATTTATGTCGTGATGGTGAGAATTAGGGCCTCCGGGACTCACTCTCTGCTTGTCACGTTGTCCAACATTGTTATCCACAAATGGCGGTAATAAGGGTTGCAGCTCATTCGAGTCTTGAAGCATCACTCTCATCATTTTTGGATTCAGAGGCCGAGCTTCACTTCCTGCAATAACAACCAAGACAAGCAAAATGAACAAAAAGGACCTCATCAATCTTCGGATGATCAAATTATAAGAGAATTAGTGGTTTTGAAACTTGAATCGAGTTTTAATTATGTTTTGAGCTAAGAACAGGGTATTTATATAATTTGGAATCCTCTACAGCTTAGTGGGGTTGAGTGTATCTAATTCTGAGGTGAATCTACAGGTAATATTTAGATTGGTGCATTCTTTTTATCCCCGTCGACCATCAACTTACATGACTCCAAATTGCAAGAGAGGCAATGTTCAACCAATGAAACTTGAAGGTTGTGTATGATGTGGGTATTACTCATCCACTTGGGATCAGCTAATTAAATGCT
>JANTPZ010137726.1:0-17896 GCA_025593235.1 Vachellia pachyceras
AGTGCTGTTCAAGGATCTCAACACTCGAGTGCCAAAAAATACAATACTCGAGTGTTGGCTTATGCTGTGAGCAAATGCTGGAAGTGTTAGCTGACAGTGTTGAGAAAAGAGAACAACACTCGAGTGCTGAAACTCAGGACTCGAGTATTGGCAATACTTTCAGCCAATACTTGGAGTGTTGACTTAGAGTGTTTTCAAAAGGTCACAACACTCGAGTGCTAAAACTCTGTGCTCGAGTGTTGGCTTCTGCTATCAGCTTACACTTGCAGTACTCCATGACAGCATTGTATTGAAAAACATTTTTAGCCTAATGCTCGAGTACTAACTTCCAATACTCGAGCATTGGCAACACTCTATGCCAATGCTTGAAGTGTTTACTCAGAGTATTGATTAAAAACTCATTTCCAAAGAGCAGTACTCGAGTGCAACAACATAGTACTCGAGTATTGACAACACTTTATGTCAATACTTGAAGTGTTGCCTTAGAGTATTGAATTTTCTTAAGATCAAAAAGGTGCAGTGCTCGAGTATTGAATTCCAATGCTCGAGTACTGTCAATACTTTGATACAACACTCGAGTGACTCCATGAAGTATTGAATCAACATGTTCAAACTTGGATTCTGAAATCATTTTTGCAATCTTTTATCATAATTTTGTTATCATCAAAACAAGGTTCCAACATCTTTTGCATTATATATATATATGTATATATATTTAACTCACACGTACACTACTTAATGACATTATACAGTGAACCCTACTATTGCGTGTCTACGTATTGAATGCTAACTCCGGTTACTAATAGAAGACTTAGTGCTCTTGGATTTGGTACAAAATATATAAGATCTCTATTCATTTTTTTCCAAATTAATTTTCACAACTCATAAATTGATGTATAATATAATGTTATACATATATGTTTTAAGAAGATCTTGTCATGTTTATTCAAATTAAATAATTTATTTTGTTTTCTTAATCTAATTAAATTAGTTAAATATCTCATATAATAAGGATAAGAGCGATTACTGTGCAACCTGCCTGAATGTGTATGTGTATGAATGATTAGGGATCAATCGTACCTGGCAAACATTATCTGAGAGTTCAGAAATGCATAATTTCATCCAATCCAACAAATTTAGCTTTACAAAACACAAAAAGGAGACATGGAATTATGGGGCACCGTATCACACTACTACTGCTACTGCTACGGTGACCACCACGACCACCACGGCCGCCGCCGCCGCTGACGCCACGGCCACCACCACTGCTACCACTGCTTCTGCCGCTACTGCTGCTGCTGCAGGAATCTATTATAGCTACCCCACAGCTACCCTGGAAGACACCTATAAAAAGTTTGAACACCGTAAAAAGGTTGAGTAATAAACAATCATTCTCATTTACCAAATAAAGCCTAGCGGTTCTTCTGGTCATAAAAGAGAGACTGGTGAATTATTGGTGCACAGTAAAAAAATGTTACTGTGCTTCTTTGGCAACTCCTATCAGTGGTTCAAAAAGCATTTTGGGCCTAAAAATCTATTAGCTTGCAGATTCTAGTGTTTGAGCAAAAAGATCATTTTTTGGCAGAATAATGTATTATAAATACATTTATTTAAATATAAATGCATTCTACTCAATTACATTCAGAACAAAAGTAATTTTTCAAAATGCATTTTGACCAACCGTCATTCTTCCAACGGTTTTCCAAAACGTGCATATTGTCCCATGACCTAAATCTATATATTCGTCTTTTAATTTCTTGGTTTAAGTGAAGTGAATTTCCGTCGCCAGATTTGGTTAGTGCTGTTAGGTGTAAAGTGGTTCTACCTTATTTATTTTAAAGGGTTTGTTTGTTGGAGCGTTTAAAAAAAGCCAAACGCATATTCAACAGTGTTATTCCGTAAAACGAGATAATCTCCTTAACATATTTACCTCGACTTGCGTAAAAGTACTTCTCTACCGCGTTCCCAAACAAACACTTAACATGCTTTGAGAAGTCTGCAACTTCACGTTGAGACTTGAACCAGGGGAATAAACAAGTAATAAGAAAAAAAACCAGGACAGTGATAACCACATCAGAAAGAAAAATCTTCCGAAGGAGCTCCGTTACATAAGTTAAAATATTTATGACTCATAGATAACATAGCTTTGCTGAAGTTTATAAATTATATCTAGACATAAAATCTATAATAAAATGAATTCTTTTATAAATCATGACATTAAAATACACGTTTAATCTTTTAAATTATCATTTAAATTTAAAAAGTACATTTTTTATTTGTTGTTTTTAGTGCTGTTAGTTTTATTTAACGGAAAATGCTGACTCAGCAAATTCAAACGATGATTTTGCAAGTACATACTGACAAAACATTGTTGTTTAAAATATAAAAATAATTATATTAAATAATTAAAATTTAAGTATATATTATCAAAACTTAATTGCACCTTGTTGGGTCAGCATTCTTCATTAATGGAAACTAACGGCATTAAAAATAAAGGATTAAAATTACACATTTTAAATTTAAATAAACCTAACCAAAATTTAATGTAAATTTAAGTGATGAAATGAATATTGTAGCCACATTCATCCACTTCTAATCAACTTATTTCATTATTGGCAATGGTTAAGACAGATCCCATCATCTGATGCCACCCTCTATGGTACATGGATAGACAATTAAGGAATAATGTCCTTTTCTTTTGTTTTTTTTTGGGCCAGTGGAATAGTGCTCTTTTCAAAGATTTGGAACCACTTAATACGTGGCAATGAGTCATAAAATCATTTTTTTGTATCATGAGACAAGATCTTAATCATCTATATGATCAAGCGCCGGCACCATGCCACGTCAATAATGAAACCAACGGCTGAGATCACTCCTAACAATAATGTAAATTGCAAGGGGGTGTTTTCTTTTTTCTTTTGCTACATTAGTTTTAAAACAAGATCCAGCTGTTGGAATTTTACGGTAAGTATGCATTATATTAATATAATTTTTTTAAATTGACTCTTATTAAAATTCTCTCTTTAAACTTTAAAATCATTCTCATACCTCTCTAAATATTTCAGTTAATAATCTATCCAGAGATTACAATTTAGGATAAAACACAATGGTATCCTTGATATAATTTTCATACAATCAACCCCACCCAACCGGATAAAGTTGTGGTGTTGTTGCTCTCACGTCTCTCTTTCCAATAAAAATTAAATAAGAGTAAAATTAAAAAACAGTAATTAATAATCTTAACTAAATAGGCCTTGTATTAATAAAAGAAGGGGTACCAAATAGTTGAGCTTCAATTCAAGTCAGGATATAGTTGTTTTGAACTTTTTGGTCATGATATTTTATTAATAGCATTATTATTATTTACATTAGTATTATTCATTGAAACTTGAAAGATAAGTTTTTATAATCTTCGGTAAAAGTTAAAACTTATAAAAGAATTCTTTGGTATTTTATCTCACTGTCAACCTCTTATCTAAAACATTAGTTGGCTTGTTTATCATAACGTCTGAGAAGCAGTATTTAGAAAAACATATTCATATAAGTCAAGATAAAACCATTTTACATAAGTTAAGAAGTAAATTACGTTGAAAAAGTAATTTTTACCATTTATCCAAATAAATGAATCGGATCCTCTTGATGGGATAATAGGGACCACATTTTCCAAAATGTTAATAAAAATCTGCAAAAAAAATTATTTTCATAGAGATATTGTAATTAAATTTGATTCCATGATAACGTACTCTGTATTAAACAGATGATTGTTTTAAAAAATTGCAATTAAAATAGATAAATAAAACTTTATACAAGTTAGTCATGATTAATACTATCACATGTCCTTAATGTTAGAGTCCACAACTAATTTGAGTAGATAAAAAACTTAATTGTGCTAGTTATTTGTATAATAAATGAGTTAATATTTTTTTTAAAAAATCATTTTTTATCATGGTTACCATTGTATGGAAACCCTGTCTGCAATTAACAAGTGTTCTACTACTTCTAAAGTCTAATGTATAATTTAAATATGATTTGTCCAAAAGTAAATAATTTATATAACTACATATTGATTTGAATATATATAAATTATAATATCACTTTCTAACTATTTTATGAACTTAATCGTATCCATGTTAACTAAAATAAATAACAGACTTTATTTTCTTCGTTCATTTCTATATTTACAACTAAATGCCAACAGAAGGCATCGAATGTCCGAATTTGATAGCGGGTCTGAATCGCACGTGACTTAAATTATTTGCTAAGGGCACAGGACAGAATTAACCAAAGCAAAGATTTTTTTTAAAAATTTTTTTGAAGAATTAATTAAAATTTATAATTCAGATTTATATGTGCACTTCAATGTGGGTTTTGTTTGGGGGCCGCACAACCATGTTTTAACTGTGTCCATTAGAGCTCGTTTGCAAGTTTTGAGAATAGATTTTATAGATTTCAAGACAAAATCTAGATTTTAGAAAATAGTTTTTATGGATTTTGAGGCAAAACCTAAGTTTTGAAAAATAATTGTATTTGAGAAACTATTGGCTTTTACGGAGTTCAATGCAAAAGTAGGTAGGAAAAAGGAAATAGAAAGAAAGAAAAAGTAGGAAAGAGAAAATATATTAGGAGAGAAATATGATTTAACAAGAAAATAGTTTTTTCAAAATTTAGATTTTAAACCGAGGTTTTATATCCAAAATAATTTTTTAAAAAATGTGAGTACTTGAACAAAACTTATGTTTTGGGGTAAAATCTAGGTTTTGAAATCAAACCTAAATTATAGGAAGAAAAACCAAACAAACTCTTAATTGAGTATGAGTTGAAAGATGCAAACAGTTATACTGTGATTTTAAAAAATATTAAAAGAAGTGTCATAAATTTATTTTTTTAAATAAAAATACATAAAGGTCCTCCTACATCAACACCATCAAAATGTGATCTAATGGTTAATATTTCTCAACTACTCAATTGAGAGAACTTATTAAGGGATCCCAATTCTCAAAAATAATTTTCTTGAACTTTTAAATTATGCACTTAACCCTTTAAAATTTGAAACTACGCAATGAATCGTGCTTATAAATTTTAAATTACGAACCAATAACGTTTTGCCATGTACGCAGGAAAAAAAGAGTTACATACAATAAGATGTCGTTTATAATGCAATACTTCCTTTGTACTGAATATAGGACTTTGTTTAACGAAGTCTTAATTTATGCTACAAGCGAAATCTCATGTCTAAATTGACAGGAAGAGACAAGAGAGTGTTGAAGGCAAAAACTAGATCCAACTTGTTATGTTCCTCTACGGGAAGAATAGAACCTCACGCACAAAAGAATTTAAGATAAGCTAATTAATTCCTAGTTTAGATATATGACTTCATTTGCTAAAACTTATTACATCTACTCGATTTTCTTAAAAGATTAAAAAAGTTAAATAAATTATTTTAAAGTATTTATATATATAATTTTAAACAGACTTGTCATATTTATACACTCATATAATTTTATTACATGTAAATAAATACTTTTAAATAATTTGTTTAACTTTCTTAATCTTGTTAAAAAATCACTAACGGTTAATCTTATATTAAAGACAAAATATAGTATTTTGTATGATATATATTACATACAGTTCATAATATAATACTTAATTAGCTTTTTCATAGATTAATAAAGATAATTAACTAATATGTTTATCATTTTTCTTTGAATTAATTTCCTGATTGATAAAATAGCATATAATATGATAATATATATGAGTATTTCATAATAAATATTAAAATTAAGTAATTTACTTAATTTTTTAATCATCTAAAAAATTAATTATATGTTATATTAAATGCTGTTTGGAATTGCAGTGGAGAGTAGCTTTTACGGAGTTCGATGCAAAACTTATGCTGTGGAGAGTAGATTTTGAGAGAATAATTTTTACGGATTCCGAGCCAAAACATAGATTTTGAAAAGATAATTTGTTTGGGAAGTTATTGGTTTTTACGGAGTTTAATGTAAAAGTAAGTATAAAAGATGAAAGAGAAAATTTATTAAGAGAAAGTGTATGATTTAACAATAAAATAACCTTTTCATGTGAGTAATTGAACGAAAACTAGATTTATATAATTATGCCAAACAAGCCTTAAGTACATTACCTAACGATTCAATATGTGCTATAACATGTATATTAAAATTAAAATTGACATACTGTCCATATCATTTCTGAAAAGACTGTGTGACTCATGCAGTTTGTTTTGTATACATAAACGGATCATATTTTTTTAAGAAAAAATTTGAACAATAAACCAATATAACAACTCAGGTAAAAAAAATCCAATATAGCTATGTGTCTGTTTTAAAAAAAACGATCGAGAAACATTTTTACTATATTTTAGGAGATTATTTTGATTTAAAAAAACACTGTTGAACATAAGTTTAGGAGTAAGACGCTCCTCAAATAGATGACTTAGTTCACGTAACTTAGCCCAAGAGTGAAAAAAGAGAGAGAAGAAAAAAGTGGGAAAATCGTGTATTAATTTCATCAAAGAAAAATCAAAAAAAATAAACAAACAAACAAACAAACATACCTAGTGGCAGAAGCAAATGCCAAGAACTTTCTTCCTCATAGAATCCAGTTTCTTAAGGAATGTTAGTAGCTCTTTCACCCAGGCGTCGTTCCCATGTGCGTCATTGCAACTTCCGGTGATCACAAATCCATCATACAACTCAACCTCCTCGTCCGACGGGTACTCCCCACGCGCCACCCTGTAAACATCCCACCTCTCCCCCTTCTCCACCAGCATTCTCACGAACACTCCATAATACCCTCCTATCTCTTCCTCACATACTCCGATTCCTCCACGCACATCAACACCGCATATTGCCACCCCTCCATCAATGATCAATTGCTTTTCTGATCTCTCTTCCCCTCCGATTCGCAGACAGAACCGACGGTTCAATCATCCTCATACTCCTCCTCTTCTGCTTCAGTGTGATCTCTTTCTCTCTCTAATGGAGATTTTAGAGAGAGAAAGAGGAGGACGATTGAGGGATTTGGGAAGAGAGCGGAAGGAGTAAAAACGGAGATGGGATAATCTCAGGACTTTTGGAGTTTAAAAGGATTCAAGTTAACCAAAGACCCTTGGGTCTAGTGGTATAAGATATGCCCTCCTGGCACTAGGTCAGGGGTTCAATCCCCAATTCAGGCAATATGCCTACCTTGTAAACTCAGGAAAAAAAAAGG
Organism: Vachellia pachyceras; assembly: GCA_025593235.1. Taxonomy (NCBI): domain Eukaryota; kingdom Viridiplantae; phylum Streptophyta; class Magnoliopsida; order Fabales; family Fabaceae; genus Vachellia; species Vachellia pachyceras. The sequence goes on from JANTPZ010137726.1 coordinate 7,231, forward strand.
ATTCAAGTTACCAAAAAGGTCGTGTTTTTTGGCCTTTATTACGAAAATGCCATCGTGTTATTAGCTGGTCCAGCTCACCAAGAGGCAAGAGTCACTGGCCTATGATTTTCCTTTTCCTTTTAATTTTTTCCATTTTTTTAAAAAAGCATTGACCAACTCATACTTCTAAATGTTTGTTTGGAAGTTCTTTTGAGAATAACTTTTACGGATTTTAAGATAAAACTTAGGTTTTGAAGAATAGATTTTGGAGAATGACTTTTATAGTTTCCAAGGCAAAACCTAGATTTTAAAAAAGGTGATTATATTTGCGAAGTTTTGGCTTTTACAGATTCTAAGGTAAAATGTAAGTATGAAAGATGAAAGAGAAAGAAAGAATAAGTAGGAAAGAGAAAATTTATTAAGAGAGAGGGTGTGATTTGACAAGAAAATAGTTGTTTCAAAACCTAGGTTTCACACCGAGACTTTGTATCCAAAATAGTTTTTCTGAAAAATGTGAGTACTTGGACAAAATCTAAGTTTTGGGGTAAAATCTAGGTTTTGAAACCAAACCTGGGTTTTGGAAGTGAAACCAAACAAGCTCTAAGTTATAAATTCTAATGCGTATATTTAGCAATCACGTTATTAATCACGTTTACGTAAATCAAGATAAGCTTCTCTCACATACTTGCCTCGGTTTGTATTAAATCATTCTACCAATGGATTCTCAAATATACACAATATAATTCTAATCAACAAGCATCTTAGTGCCTAACATTAAAAATTAGGTTAAATTGTAATAAACATATTTACATTTTCAGGTCAAATAACTTGTTTATTTCTAATGGATACGATAGATGTTAAAAAAATGCATGTTATCAGTTGGTTTCAACTTAAGTTTTGTATTCAAAACTTATATATACAACCATGAACGTAACCGGAATTAGGGGCAAGATTAAAATCATCAATGTATATAGACTGAAACGTGGTACAAGTAAATGGTACCTAATTCCTTTAGCTGGAAATTTACTATTTCGGTCAAGAAAGGGGGGAGAAAACTTCGATTTGAGTGATCATTAACTGGGACGAAGAAATTGTTGGCATTTCAAACTTTTTGGTGTTAATAATTTTTCAATTTTGTTTGTTATGTGTCGTTGCCTTTTGGTGCAAACTCTTCAAGTCATATAAACAAACGTATAACACAAATTTACTAATGACCCATAATCATAAAGTGATTTTTTTTAAATAAATATGTGAAATTACAGGGATGGGAAAACGATTTGAACCAACCAACCCATCATAAAATGGCCGGTTGGGGCTTGCTTCATGATAGCCCGTGCATTTTTTTAAGGAACTTTACCATCTCAAATAAGAGGAATTAATGAACAAAAGGTCTCAATGATTGACAAAATTACCATTAGGTCCTCGCAGTAGCTGATCTGGTTATCATTAACAAGCTCGCCAATTGTCAATAACAGTCGGATCAGCTACTGCTGGGATCTGATGGTAATTTTATCAATAATTGACTCAACTCTTCATCTCTCAAGTTATCACTCTCATTTTGTTTTCTTCTCATCTTCTCTTTCGGTCATCAACTAGTTTACTTCTTATTGCATTTTGGATTCTTGTTGAGCATTTCTTAATTCATTTGGTTTGCTTCTACTTTATTCTATTTCTATGACTCTGTCTTTATGATCTTCCAACTATGAAATCCATCAAGTGGTTTTTTTTATCAATTTGTTTGGAATTCGAGTGTTCAATCTGTTTTTTTTTTCTGGGACCAATTCAGAGGAAGATTAATCATGGGGTATCTTGCATATTGCATATTACTTACTAAATATAAATTGCATATTACTTGCTAAATATAACTTGAATTAATGTTTTCATTATAATCTAAAATGAGTCGCGAAGTTGAAGTTTGTTCTGTGTGATTTAGATTGCAGATGTTTGTAATCAATGTAGAAATTTTGCAATTGGGTGTGAATTGTAATATCCGCATTTCTGTAGCTTGAACTAAAGGCTAGACCGGTAAATTATGTGATAATCTAAGGTCCATAAATAAGGAAAATATAGGGGGAAATGCCTAAAGGAAAGAAAGATCATAATTGACTAAGTCTCTAGTCATGGGAAGTCTAAGTGGAAATGACTAAGGGTAAAATTGTCATTTTGTCTACATGATAAGGGTAAAATGGTCATTTCGACTAAAAGATATAAGGCTTAAAGTGTCACCAAATAATAAGGATATTTTGGTAATTTGGTCAAAAGTCAACCCAAAAGTCAAAGTTGACCAAAAATGTCAAAAGACAACCAAGGGTAAGGTTGGAATTAAGAAAGAGTAGGAAAAGTGATGGCATTTTGGAAATTATGGCAAAAGTAGAAAGGGTAGTGGCATTTTCGTAAATAAGTGGTAAATAAAGGATTTTGGAGTTAAGGACAACTGAGAAATAATTATTTGAGGTAGCAGAAGTCCTCAAATGCTGGAGACTTGAACTAAGAAAAGTTTAGTTGGGTTATAAAGTAATTAATAAAATTACTACATGGTACCCGGTGCGGGCAGTTTCGCTGTACGGAGAACAACAGTGCCCAAAAAGCCCGAAAAAGTATTTTCTTAGAAAATTAATTACAGAAAATCCAGGAAAAGTTTTGAGGAACGGACAAGAGCTTGAGAATCAGGAAAAATATAGAATTTTTCCATGTCCTTAAGTCAAATTGGCCGTCGGAAGCCCGTTTTACAGTGTTGGGCGCAAATCGAGGAATCCTGGCGATTTATGAAGGAAGCCAAAGGCATTTTGAGAAAGGGATGATGCCACATAGGCAAGAAGGCGTAGGGAAGGGTGCCACATGAAAGAAAATTCCCAGGAAAAATAAAAAGGAAAATTTCTCGATTAAAGGTTACTTTACGGAAATACGTGCCACCGGATCAAGTATCTTATTAGGCCAGGACCCAGTCAGCCAACCACACTTGGAGGGAAAACAAAAGGGTGCCATTTTCAGCAAGGAATGCCAAGAGAACAAGTGGCACAATGAGAATCAAGTATTTCAAAACTTGGTCACCAAGTTTCACTCTAAACCACATAATTTTTCAAGACCAACTTTAATTAGTCTCTCCCTCTCTCTTTCTCTCATTTGCACGCCCCCCTCTCTCTCTTATCATCAGATTTTTCTCCTCCTTCTCTTTAGAAATCACTCCCTCCCCAAGCAAGAAGAAGAGCTCCAAGCTTCCATAACTCTAGGTAAAGGTTTCTAACAACCAAATCTTCCTCTTTTCTTGAGTCTTGTAACTTCCACTACCTTTCTCCTGAGTTGTTCCATGAATGAGCCCCTCTTTTGCAAGAGGAAGGCTAGGATTTCAAGAGTTGAAAATGGAAATGAGAAGGTTTTTAAAGTGGTAAAGGGTTACAAGTTACTCTTTGTGTAGTATGAACTTTGTTGTTGGTTGCTTTGAGTTGTTTTAAAATTTTGGAAGCTCATGTTTATGGGGAGGTGCTGCCCAAATTTCTTTTGTTCTAAGGGAAGGTGTTTTTGAGTAGATCAAAGTTAAGAAAAAGGGTTTTTGGTAGCAAGGAAACACATGATTTCATGAGCAAAGTTGAAAAACCCTTCCTTTCCTTACTTTTGCTATTTTCGTCCAAGCTAAAGAAAAAATAGAAAGGATGTGTTTTTGAGCATTTTGATAGTTCCATTGGCTTCAAAATGATGTTTTGTATAGGGTAAAGCTAAGAGATGGATTTTAGAAGCTCAAAGGGCCATAAAAATCAAGTCTTGAACTTGTAGGATACTTAGAAAACCAAAAAGGGGGTTTTTATGTGTTTTGCAAGTTTTGTTGCATTTGATGATAGCGTGTTTATGTAGATGTTATGCCATGATTTTTAGGGGTTTAAGAGGTCCCAAGAGCATCTTGAAAAAGGACCAAGAACACTTTGGAAGTTGGATTAAAGAAAAGCTAAGATCTTGAGGTAGCAAAACTACTAATCTCCTTCTATGTTTAAGAAAATGATTTGTGAATATCACGTGAACTTTTATGATGAGCAAAGTGCATGATTTGTGTATGAAATGTGACTTTTGTGCTATGGCCATGTGCATGCTAAAGTGAAGTTTGATGTGTCACATGTTTATGTATTCATACACATGCCATAAAGTCATGTATGCACATTCACTATGTTATGATTATGTGGTTTTGCTATTGGGATTTCCAAATCTCATCCCCCACCCACTAACCATGTAGGTACAAGCTCAAACAAGGGTAAGGAAAAGGTTAATGATGCTTGAAGATGATGTTTTGCTTGCATGTTTTGGTGTACATGGTTATAATGCATACTTTCTTGAAGTTGTTGTTATGTTGTAACCTAAACCTCTACAAAAGTATCATGTGAATAGGTGATGAAGTATGCATGATGATGAGCTAAAAGTAACCAAGAATGGTAAGCGAATAGTCATGCATGTTTAAGAAGTGTTAAGGAACCAAAAAGAGGTTTTGGTGAATTTTTAAGAAAATTGGTTTTCAAAGCTAAAGGGGTTCCAAAGGTCCTGAAAAACGGATCTGTTTCAAGCGATAGTTAAAAATAGCAAACGAGCTCCAAATGGGGTGAAATTTTTCAGTCAGAAACTACATTAAAATGATATAAAGTTTGCAAAATTTTGATGTGTATTTTGAGAGTTATGATTTTCCAAAGATTGAGGTAAAATCTGGAAGACTGGAGTGAACCATTTCGAGCAGCATGTGGTTTTTGAATAAACTGTATCAAATGGGCATGAATTGGAACCCATGAGTATTTTGCCCCTATAGTTCACTTAATAAGAAAAATTTAGAAATTGGAATCACTCATTTTTTATTTTTCTAGAATTAATTATGATTTTTCAAAGTTGGGCCAGAAAACTGGAAAATGGCACTGTGAACAGTACTAGCGTATTTTCCGTTTTTTAAAAATTCTAGTTCACAATCTTGGACAAATTTTTGATATCTAAGGCCCAAGAGTGATTCTTAAGTGATCTATAATAAGAGAATAGGGGAAAATAGGAGGTGTCACCCTTGGTGGTATCAGAGTCCAAGGTTTTGGCTTACGGGCCAACAAAGGAAAAATTTTTGAAACCCACGGTAAAGATTCATTTTCGCCCAAAGGAATGTTTTTGGAACCCACATCAAATACTTGGTATTCATTGACATTGCATTAAGAATTGGTTGATGAGTGCAATTACTTGCATTAGGTTGAGTTGGATAAATTATCTATTTATGATTTGATGAATGTATATAGATGAGCATGAACACCCATAGTACTAAGGTTACGCAACCCCTAAACGTGAACCCTGAAGAGAAAGCATACACTTCGTATACCCCTGAAGTAAGCATACATTCGAAACCGTTCGTTAACCAAGGCGCAATCATCAACGATAGTTTCGAAGACTTTATTGAAGTGGACGATTTAGGTCCGGAGATAGAAATGCTTTTCTCCGAAGAAGATGATGAAGGCTTTGAGGTAGAGTCACCCTTGACAGAAGAAGAGGATGATGAAAGTGTTCCAGAGAAGGAACCATCAGACAAGTGGTCTACATCTATGGAGTCAGATCAGGACTCGAACGAAGCAATGGAAACCGAGACAGAATCCTAGGCAGCGGTAGTACCTGATATAGATGACGAGTATGATCACGCTAGCAAGATGTATCTGCTAGTGTTTTACTAGCTCATGCTAGAGAGCTGCAGGAGCACATGTCCCCGACAGGATGCTGATACTACCTAGCATGGATTGATAGGGCTAGGGAAGCCTATGATCTCGAGCAGAGGTTCCCATTTGCAGCATTAGATGATGAATGGATAGAGGATGTCATGGCAACCATCTCGGACCCTAGACTGAAGGCAGTGGCGGAGCACTGCATTCTCTTTCTCCCTATTCCTAGTTTCCATGTTTTCCTTAACAGGCTCGAGTGTCTTGTTTTGGAAATGTTTCCAGATGATTAGACAGCTAGATATCGTAGACGTTTTGAGGATATCTAGAAAAGTTAGATTTTCTAGATGAAAGGTGACTCTTTTTGGGAAACTTTTTGTAAAGAGAAACTTTTTGTAAAGAATGATAGGATGGAAAAAGGTATAGCAACTGCTGCAAGATGTAAGAAATGTATCCATGAATATATAAATATATATATATGAAATGCTATGTTGAGAAGTAGCTTAGAGAGCATGGATTTAAGTTATGATGTTAATTCTGTTATTCATTCTTTAAGGGCTAAAATGGTACGAACCCACAGAAATCAAAATAGAGGAGGATCAAGAGGTCGTCCTAGATGAGAAGATCCTATAAAAGAGGTATTAAGGAGAACCCAAAAATTGGAGCAGCAACAGGATCCACCTAGATAGGATGATCCTATGCAAGAAATCCTGAGAAGCTTAAATGAACAGCAGAATTTTATGGAGCAACTGAGAGCAGACCAAGCTCAACAAGAACAAGAAAGAGTAGCTGAAATAGAAGCTACTATTTAGGCACCAATAGTAGCTGTGTTAGCTGCTCAGAATCAGAACCAGAATTAGAATCAAAATGTGCCTCAGCCACCCCCTCAGCCAGAGCCTGAGCAAGTCCATGATCCCCACCAGTTCGAGTTGTTAGACCGGAGGATCAAGAGGAGGTGCAACAATGGGTGATAAAGTTCTGCAAGCATAACCCACCTATCTTTGAGGGATCCTTAAATGTCTCAGTTGTAGAGAAGTGGATCACACGACTTGAGAAGATCTTCAAGGTTATGAATTTTCCCTCGGAAGTAAAGGCACAGTTGGCCATTTATAAGTTGGAATAAGAGGCAGACCGGTGGTGGAGTAGCACTGAGTTAATTTTACAGGCAAGGGATACCCTGGTTACTTGGGAAGTTTTCCTGGATCAGTTCAACCAGAAGTACTTTCCTAAGTTGATCCAAGATGAGAAAGAAGCTGAATTCCTTGTTTTGAGGCAAGGAGAGAAGGAATCATTTGACGAGTACTTGACTAGGTATCTGCAGTTTTCTAGATATTCGACGTATCTCCAGCATACTTATGATGAAGAATGGAACACTGAAAGGATGCTAAGGGGTTTGAAATCGACTCTAAGGGAAAGAGTAGCTCCGATGAGGATAACAACCTTCAATGTTACTGTTGAGGTTTGTAGAGTGACGGAAAGTTGCCAGAATCATCATTCCCTAGCTAAAGCTTCAACCTCTACAGAGAAGCCGGGACCGAGCAGCATAGCAAGTAGTAAAAGAGGCAGGAGATCTCTGTTCTGGAAAGGATTTAAGAAGCAAGGAAAGAGAAGTACCTTTCCATGTAGCCAACAGACTAAGCCCTGCAGTATATGTGGTAAGAATCATGGAGACAGACCTTGTTATGCAGGTCAGAATGTCTGCTACTCATGTGGGAAGCCTGGACACTTTGCTAAGGATTCAAGCAGGTGACCGAAGGATCTCGACCTTAGAGCTCAGGCAGAGTGTTTGCCTTGAACCAGGAAGAGGCTCATAAGTCGCTAGAGATGATCCAAGGAACAATCCGTATAAATGATTACCTTGTGCATGCAATGTTTGACTCAGGTGCAAGCCATTCATTTATCTCACATAATTGTGCTAAGCGTCTAGGTCTAAGTATAGCCACATTGCCATATGATATGACTTTGTCCACACCCACTGGTACAAAGGTTGTCGCTTGTTATGCATGTCTAAATTGCATATCCAGTATGAACATTGTAGCACTACAATTGATTTGATATGTCTGCCCCTGCATGGTATTGATGTGATAATTGGTCTGAATTGGTTGTCTACTAATAGCATATTACTTGACTATAAGAATCGGACCTTGATACTACCCAGTAGAGAAGTAAACCCACCTACTGAGGCTAAGTTGAATTTTATTTTGGAAACCAAGGCAGAACGATGTTTAAGGAAGGGATGTCAGGGATACGTGGTATTCTTCTCAACTGAAGTAGAAATTAAAGAGTCTCTTAATAACATTCTGGTAGTCAGAGAATTTCCCGAAGTATTCCCAGAAGAGATATGCGGACTGCCTCCAGAAAAGGAAGTAGAGTTCGCTATCAATCTACTATCGGGAACCAATCCAATCTCAAAGACTCCATATAGAATGGCTCCAAGCGAAATGAAAGAGTTAAAGAAGCAGATTGAGGAGCTACTAGAGAAGGGACTGATTAGACCTAGTGTCTCACCCTGGGGAGCTCCAGTTCTCTTTGTGAAGAAGAAAGACGGGAGTCTCAGACTATGTATTGACTACCGTGAGCTGAATAAGGTGACGATTAAGAATAAGTATACTCTTCCCCGGATTGATGATTTGCTGGATTAACTGAGTAGTGCCAAGGTGTTTTCCAAGATTGATCTCAGATCAGGCTATCACCAGCTTCAAGTTAGAGCTAACGACATTGCTAAAACGGCCTTCCGAACTAGATATAGACACTATGAGTTCTTAGTGATGCCAATCGGACTGACAAATGCCCCTGCAGTTTTCATGGATTATATGAATCGCATCTTTCAGCAATACCTGAACCAGTTTGTTGTAGTCTTCATTGATGACATATTAGTGTACTCTAAATCTTTAGAGGAGCAAGAAAGGAATCGTACTAACCATTTTGAAAGAAAAATATTTATACGCTAAGCTCAGTAAGTGCGAATTCTGGTTACCTGAAGTAAAATTCCTAGGGCATGTGATCTCTCAGGAAGGGATCGCAGTAGACCACGCCAAAGTAGAGGCAGTACTGAGTAGAATCAACCTAGAACGGTAACCAAAGTCAGAAGCTTTCTGGGCTTAGTAGGTTACTACAGATGTTTTATTCAAAACTTTTCTCGGATTTCCTTGCTGCTGACTAAGCTCACATGAAAGAACTAAACTTTTACATGGAATGAAAAATTGAGGCTAGTTTTCAAGAATTAAAGAAAAAGCTAACCTCGGCCCCTGTATTAATAATCCCTGATCCAAAAGAAACCTATGTGGTTTATAGTGATGCTAGCAAGCATGGACTGGGATGTGTTTTAATGCAGTAGGGGAGAGTAGTAGCTTATGCCTCTCGGCAGTTAAAGCCGCATGAAGAAAATTATCCCACACATGATTTGGAGCTAGCAGCAATTGTTTACGCTCTAAAGATATGGAGGCATTATTTATATGGAGCAACCATCGAGCTGTATTGTGACCATAAAAGTCTCAAGTATTTACAAGATCAGAAGGAACTGAACTTGAGGCAGAGACGATGGATGGAATTGCTCAAGGACTATGACTACCAGATTAAATATCATCCAGGAAAAGCTAATGTAGTTGCCGATGCACTGAGCAGGAATACGACGCAAGTGGTTATGATGATGATGAAAGAGCAAAGGCTGATAGAAAGCATTTGAGATTGGGGTGTGTTAAATCAGTTGCAATTAGAACCTGACAGATATGGCACTACCCAGATTCGGAGTTATATAAAGGATGAAATCAAAGAAGCTCAAGAAGTGGATCCGTTTGCACAGAATATTGAAAATCAAATGAGTCAAGGAAGAGCTAAAGAGTTCAATAAGACCCCTGAGGGAATAGTGAAGTTTAGAGATCGATATTATATCCCTCCAAAGCCTACTTTGAGACAAAAGATACTTGATGAGGCTCACAAGAGCAAATATACTATCCACCTTGGAATGACCAAAATGTATCATGAGCTAAAGAAATTATTTTGGTGGCCTAGGATGAAAAGAGATATCACCAAGTATGTGAACAGATGTCTTACTTGTCAAAAAGTAAAGATAGAACATCAGAGGCCGCCAGGATTATTACATAGTCCAACGATCCCAGAATGGAAGTGGGATAGCGTGATAATGGATTTCATCGTAGGATTGCCAGAGTCAGCAAAGCATAATGCTATTTGGGTGATTGTAGACAGATTGACTAAGTCAGCACATTTCCTTGCAGTTCATACCAATTGGCCACTGACGAAGTTAGCAGAGACGTACATCAAGGAGATTGTAAGATTACACAGGGTGTCGAAGAATATAATCTTAGACTGAGATCCTTGTTTTACATCGAGATTTTGGAAATCTTTGCAAGAGGCCCTCAGAACCAGATTAAGTTTTAGCACAGCTTATCATCCATAGACAGATGGACAGTCAGAAAGGACGATTCAAACGCTCGAGGACATGTTGAGAGCGTGTATGCTGGAACTCAAAGGAGCATGAAGTATGTATTTACCATTGGTTGAATTCGCCTATAATAACAGTTATCACTCTAGTATACAGATGGCGCCTTATGAAGCATTGCATGGAAGGAAATGTATATCTCCTTTGTGTTGGACAGAGTTGAAAGAAAGAGATATGTACAGTCCAGAGATTGTAGATCGTATGGCTGCTGAAGTCGAGATGATAAAGAAGAAGCTTTTAACAGCTCAAAGTCGACAAAAGAGTTATGCCGATAAGAGAAGACGACCTTTGGAATTTGAAGCCAGAGATCATGTCTTTCTCCGAGTATCTCCAACAACAGGAGTAGGTCGGTCTTTGAAGGCATAGAAGCTTAATTCGAAGTACATTGGGCCATTTCAGATTATCGATCGAGTTGGACCAGTAGCCTATCGGCTAGCCTTGCCCCCAAATTTGAGTTTGATTCACAATGTCTTCCATATCTCCCAGCTAAAGAAGTACAATCCTGACCTAGCTCATGTTATAGAGCATGAAAATGTGGCATTGAAAGATAATCTATCATATGAAGTCGGAC
>JANTPZ010137727.1:0-12957 GCA_025593235.1 Vachellia pachyceras
TGCTATGGCCATATGCATTTCATTGTTACATGTTGCACTTTTATGAATTCACACTTATATTGAAAGTTGTCATGCAATTTTATAATGTGTGTTAGAAATTTTTGCTACTGGGATTTCCAAAATTCTCACCCTCCCCCACTAACCATTTTTAGGTGGAAGCACATTCAAGGGTAAGGAGGAAATCCATGATGCTTGAAGTAGAAATGTGCATATGTGTATGAATGGAAATTATGTTGTAAACTTTACATTATATTGTTGAGATTTGTAGAGTGGCATGTAATATAACTCATGCATGTATGATGGACTCATGATAACTAATGTATGCCTAAGAATGCCTAATTACATAGGTTATTATGATGAAGAAAAGTTTAGAAATTATTAAGTTGAAATATGAAGTGAAGAAGTTGAAAATTTGGCCCTGTTAAGTTGGTTAAACCCCCAAATTTGACATAACATGAAACAGAGTAAATGGATTCCAAATGTCTTGAAATTTTATGGAAAAATAGTCCACATTGCAATGTTTATGATGAGGCAAAGATCACTGGAATTGGAGTTTTGTACAGAAAGTTATGACTGTTCAAAGTTTATGAAAAATCACAGAAAATCCTGGGAAAATGAAAAATTACCATATGAACAGTACATATTCACGAATGAATATGTACCAGTTGGACTAGTTACTGTTCAAATTAGTATTTTTACCTCATAAAGAAATTTGTAGGCTTCAAATAGAAGTTAGAACCACTCAATTCCGATTTTTCTAGAATTAGTTATGAATTTTCAAAGTTGGCCCGAAAAACTGTGAATAGTAACTTTCTTAAAAATGAAAGTTTCCAAGTGAGTCCCTTTTAATAATTTGAGTTACTTGAGGCCATAATTTGGTTCCAACTCATCATAATGGAAGCTAGGAGGGTTAAGTAGGAGGTGTCACATTGTTGTGGTATCAGAGCAAAGGTTTAAGATTTGACTTGATTTGTAATACATTATGTGCATTATTATTTGTTATGTTGAGCATTGTTAAATGATATGTTGTGCACTAGTATTCAATATACAATGCTTTGTTATATTAAATGCTAATTGTTTTGGTATATGTTGGTTGCCTCTTATGATGATATGCTAGCTAGTTATGTTTCATATTCATGAGTTTATGAATTAATGTGACTAGCTAAACATGAAAAGCCAAGTATACCTGTGGAAGAACATGATAAGATGGAACCCTTAGAGGTTAGTTCCAATGTGATAGAATCATTTCAAAATTTAAATAAAGTGTCTGAAAAAGAGAAGAAGCTGGCACAAGAATTTCTAGAATATGCATGGGACAACAGATATGAAGGTCCAGTGTTTGATATGATTGCTTCTCTACAATGCATACTGGATGCTAACATCCGACGACTCCGTGAGCATACTGCTCTACATGGATGAGGGTTTCAGTTAGCATATATCCAGTTGTGCTAGAGAGGCATATGAGCTGGAACAGATCATCCAAGAATCTGTAAGTCTGGTAGAGATGCCGGTACCAAAGGAAGCGCTCCTAGTAGAAGAAGAGGATCCAGAAAGAGAAGAGAATCCCGGATACACTTCCTTTGGATTAGGACTTACTATGATATTATCATCTCGAGATTTAAGTGAAATGCAAAGGCAACCAAAAGATTAAAGTTTAAACTACAGAAATTGTCTAGAGGAGATAGTTTACGGGAAAGCTAGACGCCGTAAATGGATCATATTGATCGTACCATGGAATTATGGAACTATATTTCTCCTCAAATATGGAGACTTCATTTAGTCAAATATAAAGGCCAGAGAGGCCTTTGAGCTTGATTAGCCGCCAAAGGCGCAGTAGGGACTTCCTCCCTAGTTTAGATTGAAGTTAAAGAATCCCTTAGTGATATTCCGATAGTCGGAAAGTTCTTAAATGTATTTCCAAAAGAGATCAGCGGACTATCTCCATATAGTGAGGCGAAGTTTGCTATTGATTAAGTACCAGGAATGAACTCAAGTTACAAGATTCCATACAGAATGTTATCAATTGAGAAGAAAGATATAAAGAACAGATAAGTGAGTTATTAGAGAAGGGGATTGTTAGACCTAGTGTCTCACCCTGGAAAGCCCCAGTTTTCTTTGTGAAAGGAAAAGACATGAGTTTAGATTAATCTCATATCAGGATATCACTAGCTCCTAGTTAGAGCTGATGACATCTTTTTAAAATGGCTTTCCGTACAAGATACAAAAATTATGAGTTTATAAGAGTACCTTATGGTTTAATGAATGCCCCTGTAGTTTCCATAAACTACATGAATTGTGCATTTTGACGATACTTGGACCGGTTTGTCGTAGTCTTATAAATGACACCATAGTGCACTCCAGATCTTTAAAGGAATATAAAAAGGGCATCCGAGAATTTTTATAAAATTGTTTTGAAAGAAAAATTTTTATGCTAAGCTCAGTAAGTTCTAGTTATTAAAGGTGAAATTCCTAGGATAGATGATCACTCAGGAAGAAGTCACTGCGGACCACGTCGAATAAAGGTAGTACTGAGATGGAATCGGCCTAGGACAGTAAGAGAAGTAAAATTCCTAGGGCACATGATCTCTCAGGAATGGGTCGCAGTGGACTACGCCGAGTAAAGGCGGTACTGAGATAAGATCTATCTAGGATCATAACCGAAGTCAAGAGCTTTATAGGCCTAGCAAATTATTATAGATGATTTATATAAAACTTCTCTCGGATTGCCTTGCTGCCAATTAAGCTCACTAGAAAGAACTAGTTATAAAATGATAAGAATATTTACACGTATAATTTAGAGCTAGTAGCGATAGTTTATGCTTTAAAGATATGGAGGCACTAGTTATATGGAGCAACCCTCAAGCTATACTATGATCATAAGAGTCTCAGGTATTTACAAAATTAGAAAGAGCTGCACTTGAGACAGTGGCAATGGATGGAGTTGCTCAAGGACTACGACTACTAAATAAAGTATCCTCTGAGTAAAGAAAATGTAGTTGTCAATGCACTGAACAGGATGATAGTGCAGGTGGCTATGATGATGATGATGATGGGATGGTGATGATGATGAAAGAGCAAAGCTTGATAGTTATAAAATTACTCAGATCCTCAGCAATATAGATGATGAGAATAAAGAAACTCGAAAAGAGGATCAGTTTACTACGAGTATAGAGACTCAGCTGAGTTAAGCAGAAGCTAAAGAATTTAATGGAGTCTCTGAGGGAATAATTATGTTCAAAAATAGATGTTATATCCCTCCAAAGCCTGTTGTGAAACGGAGGATACTAGATGAAACTGAGTTTTACCTCCAGAAATGAGATAGAGGAGATGATCAAGGAAAGAATCTCTGATAGTCCAGTAACATTTGAGGTTATTAGACATCCTAAGCTATTAGTAAGCTAGGTTATGATCTTATGCTGGACAAAATACATGTTATCAGAGATAAAGTTATATACATTAGAATCGTCTCAAAAGGTTACAGAAGTAAAGAGACAGGATAGGTATAGTAATGGAATCTTGTCTAGTAATTCTAATGCTAAAGGTAAATAAAGGTATAAGGCAAGAATAGTTGAAGCACAGTTATGATACAAAAGTGCTATTTTGGGCTATAATTTATGATAGCTAAGTATGAGAATGAGTTGGGTAGATGCTGAATAAGTTGTGGTTAATTTTCTAAATAAATTAGAGTGTAGACGGTACCGAAAGTACTAGAGTTACTGAAAGGCTTATTGATTATTATGAGTAAGCCAGATAGACTGTGATAGACACAGTGGCCATAGCAGCAGCAGTTTCAGTAACCACAATAAGACTTCCCAACTTAAATTAGCCCAATCTTAATAGTAATAAAGGCATATTACTAGCAGCGGAGTTTGAGGATACTTCATGATGAATTATCTGCTAGTATATAGGCTTAAATTTTTATATAATGAAAGATTCCTATAAGAATAAATTGTAAAGTTGAAATGACCATGGATGAATTGGCCAAGGAATCTTAAGTGTTACCAAAGGGAAAGTCAGGTAGCTGTCAATAATGGTACGATGATGAGAAATAGATAAAGAAGTGATATGTCACACCCGAGAACAGTAAAGGCAAATCATGTAGAACTTAAAGATGCCTTAGGCAATGAGACTTGAACTAGTGATATTTCACTATGTTTTCAGGCATCGCAAAAAGGGTGTGATTCTCAGGCTAAGTATGTGAATGAAAAATGAAGTCTCAACAGTAAATGCCACTGCTATAAAAGCAAGCTAGTCAAGAAAGGTTCCCTGATTAGGACAAGGTATGTTGCGATATGATGAGGAAAGGAAGTACCCAACAGAATGCATACCAGAAAACGCTTTAGCCAAAAAGGTATCTCTCTAGAGTATGGGATGGTGATTTTCCTATACCAACGCCGCAGTTAGGCGTATGACAATTAAAGTCACCACAGTTAGGCGAGCCACTTCCTGATAGACAGGAAGAAAGGTAAATCCTTGATAGACAAGGATACGTGGGATTAATTGCCTTAGCACAAGGCAAGCACTTCCTAATAGACAGGAAGAAGCATATTCCTGATAGACATGAATCAGATAGAACTCCAATGGGAAACCATTGTGAGCTTCTCATGTTGTCCCACGAGAGAAAGAAAGCAGTAAAAGTAAGGCATATGGAATAAGCCATTTCCAATACGAAAAGAGAGAAAGTAAGTTAATAGCAGTCAAGGGCAGAATCCCTTAAATAGTTGGGTACTAGATAAATCAGTAAGATGAACAGAATGCAAGTCCTCTCTCTGCAACATCATGGTAATGATTAGCAAGGAAGTAGTAAGAATTGTTGAATCCTAAGATATAGCAGGTTGGCATAGAATAGACACTGAATGAATCGATGCCTGAGAAGTCAAGTTGTATAGCAAAAGAAATGTGGCATGAGAGATATAAGCTAAGAGACATGAAAGGAAAAGAGAATGTTCTAGTGAAGTGCAAAAAGGAAAAGAGGAATGAACAAAGATTAAGACGACATGTCGGCTTCTATGATTAATCTTGGGGAATTATCAGACTAGATACCACTGAGGATAAACGATTGAACCTTAGCCTATGCTCGACGATCTAAAGGTTCCAAAGAGTAAAGTGGCTCTAGTATCAGAAATTCCAGAGATAAGAAGAGGCGATATACCTCCAGAAGAGTAATAGAGCTCTTAAGGTTTGCAGACCAACTTAAAGCAAGCAGAGAGTCTTTATGGCTCAGATTCATAAGCGTTATGCTGCTCTTTGGGACAAGAGAATGAAATGACCATGGGCTAAGATTAAGATATGAAGGCGTCCTCATTATGGTTAGCTAGTACAGAGAGAGTACCCTTGATTATTTCTATTGATAGCTAACTGTCAATTAAGATGAGCCATTCCCAATTCCCCATTTAAGAAAGTAATGAAAGTAAAGATTAAAACTGTAAGTCCTGAATAAGTGATAATCAGGCTAGTTAAAGAGAAAGATAAGTTGAGAAGTGAATGATATCAAAAGCTTTACAGATTGAAGCTTAAAGCCTCCAGTATAATTGTGAGTAATTGATCATGAGGCTAGTTAAATAGTATGAGAACTAGAACATAAAGTAAAAGTTTCTCTAAATTATGAAAGCACAAGAGAACCAAGGGAAGTAAGAAATTTTAAAAGTTCCCTATAAGAGAGTACTAAAGTTCAGAAAGGAATATGATGACCCAAAGGAGTATTATGTCTTCCTAAAGCCTATTATGAGGCTATAGGTATAAGTTAATGAAGAAAGATAGAGAATCTTGAAAGTTATATGAACTCCCTATGTATTGAAAAAAAAAGACTCAAGGGTCAGTTAAAAGTAAAGAAAAAGTAGGATTGCAAAAAGTAAACTTCAGCAAAGAACGAGGCTGACTAGATAAAGTGACCATTTAAATTTAGGCAATAAGTAATATTGCCTCATAAATGTTATTTTTCAAAAGTAATGGTTGAATAATGAAAATTAAGAAGCTCTAGTAAAGAGAGAAGTTAGCATGATTCTGAGACAGTCACAGAATGTCTTAGAATATAAAGCTGAAGAGATGTTATAAAATAGAAATTAAATAATGCCAATAACAAAAGATGACCGTTAGAGTTGAGGTTGGAGATTAAATATCTTTGAGGATATCTCCAATAATAAAGATTATGTCAGTCTTCAAGGCTAAATAAGCTTAGCCAAAGAGATGTATAGAATGTTTAAAGATGAAAGGATAGTTGTAGATTGGTTTTACCCCCAAGCCTGAGTCATGGTGCCAGAAATTTCCTATTTCTTATATGAAAAGGAAGATCTTACAATAGGAAATTATGAAAGTATTCTGGCAAGGACTTGCGTCAGAGAAGTACGTAGAAAAACAGAAGAAAGATGACTCAGATATGTAAATTTCGAGGACGAAATTTATTTTAAGGGGGGAGAAATGTAATATCCACCTTTTCTGTAAGCTGACATAGAGGCCAAATTGATAGTTATAAGACAATATAAGGCCCATAAATAAAAAGTACAGAAAAAGGAGATTTCAGTGGAATTAAGAGACCCCGGTCAGATTAGTCGTAAGGCTTTGAGATTTCTAAGAATGTAAGCCATGGACATAATTGTTATTAAGTATAGCAATATGGTCATTGGATAAAAAGGGCTAAATCAGTAATCAAAAGTCAAGATAGAGGCCATGGATAGAAAGAACGGAAAGAGTTAACGCTATTGGGCTGGAAGTTGCAGAATCAGATTTAGCCCGGTGCATGGAAGTCGGTAAGAACCTTAAAGTTAAGCATGCTCACCCTGGAGAAATTTTAGGATGGGTGACCCCCTGGGAAGTTGCCTCAGGAATCAGAAACCAAAAGATCAAGGGCCAAAAATTCAAGGGCAAAACGGAAATTTATGAAAAGTTAGACTGTGAAAGGGCAATTTGGTCATTAAGAGAAAGTGTAAGGGCATTTTGGTCATTTGACAAAGTCAAAGTCAAAGTCATGGTCAAAAAGTCAAACTGTTGACCAAATATCAGAAAAATTAACAGATGCCCAAAAGATAGAGCAAAACTCATTGATTACCAGAGATTCAACCGATTGTTGAAATTCGGTCAGGATAAGGAATTATGAAATTTTAAAGATTTAAGGTTGAAAATATTTATTTAAGGTATCAGGAGTTCTCAAAGACCAAAAATCAGAGTTTATAGAAATTCAGTGGAATTTATAGTATTTTACAAAATTATTGCCCAAAGTACAATTAAGGCGATTTTCCCAAAAATGGGGAAAAAGGCCCGAAAATCCCCAAAAATACAATTTATTACAAAAATTAATTTGGGAAAATTAGAAGGTATTTTGGGGCAAAGAGAAGGGCTAAAATATCAATGAAAAATGAAGAAAATTATAAGGCCCTAAAAATGATTTATTCTAAAATTGCTCATTTTCAGGAGTTTTAGACAGGATAAAATAATGTAATCATTAGAGTAAAGCAAATGTTACACATGTAGGTTAAATGAGATTGGAATTTCAAGTGGCCAATTAGAGTAAAGCAAATGTTACACATGTAGGTTAAATCTTAGCCCTTGATTTCAAGATTCCGTCTCATCCTTCCATTCCTTTTTACACATTTTATAAATATGATTTTCTCTTCTCTTCCACCCCTCAAAACCAACTTTGGTGAGCAGAAAAGAGAGAGTGGAAGACGTCATTTTTGGCTCCAAGGAAGAAGAAGAGGTGCTCTTGAAATCACGAGGTAAGGGAGTTACAACTCATACTATATATCAAACTCTTCCTATAAACTTCTTCTACAACTTCCATGGATTGGAATTTTGATTTGAGCTCTCTTTCTCAAGTTTGAATGCTTAGGGTTCTTGAGAGAAAAGTGAGAAAGAGAGGGATTTAGAGCTATTCATTGATGGTTAAAGCGTCATTGTGTTGTAAGGAGTGTTTTGATACATATATTGTGGTTGTTTGAGATTGCTTTGATGATTTTGTAAGTTTGGGAAATCATGAAGTTTTAGGGAATGTTCTGCCCAATTTTCCATTTGATATAGGAGAGCCAAAAACAAGTTATACCATGCTTGAATATGATTTTGGAAACAAGAATCAAGTGTTAATGGTGATGAAAGTTGAAAAGTTCATGTTAAGGATTTTGGGGAAACCTCTCAGCCATGACTAGTTCAGGGGAAAGGAATGTTGTTTTGATGATTTTGATGCTTCCAATGGGTTTAAAATGAGTTTTTATGTAGGGTAAATGTAACCACAAGTTTGTGGAAGCATTGGAAATCATTAGAGACAAATTTGATGTCTTAAGGCTTATATAATTCAAGAGATAGTTTAAGAGAGGTTTACAATGATTTTTGTCTTGGTAATGGCACACGTTTAATGGCCATAATGTTGTCAATTGTGTTGGTAAAATTTTGGTGCAAGGGATTAAATTCTCATGTGAACGAGAGAGCATTCAAATTAAGGGGAAATTAAAGACACAAGGTAGCAAGACCTTCTAACCCTAAGCTTAATTGCTTTGAAAATGTGTATGAATTATGCATGACTTGTGTTGAAAATTTGTGATGATTGAAAGCGTGAAAATGTGCTTTTGTTTGCTATGGCCATATGCATTTCATTGTTATATGTTGCACTTTTATGAATTCACACTTATATTGAAAGTTATCATGCAATTTTATAATGTGTTAGAAAGTTTTGCTACTGGGATTTCCAAAAATCTCACCTTCCCCCACTAACCATTTTTAGGTGGAAGCACATTCAAGGGTAAGGAGGAAATCCATGATGCTTGAAGTAGAAATGTGCATATGTGTATGAATGGAAATTATGTTGTAAACTTTACATTATATTGTTGAGATTTGTAAAGTGGCATGTAATATAACTCATGCATGTATGATGGACTCATGATAACTAATGTATGCCTACGAATGCCTAATTACATAGGTTATTATGATTAAGAAAAAGTTTAGAAATTATTAAGTTGAAATATGAAGTGAATAAGTTGAAAATTTGGCTAAGTAAGAAGTTGGTTAAACCCCCAAATTTGGCAAAACATGAAACAGAGTAAATGGATTCCAAATGTTCTGAAATTTTATGGAAAAATATTTCACATTGCAATGTTTCTAATGAGGCAAAGATCACTGGAATTGAAGTTTTGTACAGAAAGTTATGACTGTTCAAAGTTGATGAAAAATCACAGAAAATCCTGGGAAAATGAAAAATTACCATATGAATAGTACATTTTCACGAATGAATATGTACCAGTTGGACCAGTTACTATTCAAATTAGTATTTTTCCCTCATAAAGGAATTTGTAAGCTTCAAATAGATGTTAGAACCACTTGATTTCGATTTTTCTAGAATTAGTTATGAATTTTTAAAGTTGGCCCAAAAAACTGTGAACAGTAAATTCCTTAAAAATGAAAGTTTTCAAGTTAGTCCCTTTTAACAATTTGAGTTACTTGAGGCCATAATTTGGTTCCAACTCATCATAATAGAAGCTAAGAGGGTTAAGTAAGAGGTGTCACAGAGATGCTGTCCAATTTTATATTTGATGAGGAAGAGTTGTTTTTGAGCTAAATAATCCATGAGAAGTGTTTTGGGATCAAGAATATGTTGTTACATATGATGAAAGTTTTAAAAATCATTTTCTCCTTTCATGGACAGAATTTCGTCCAGACCTGTATGGTATAGGAGGAGTGTGATTTTGATGATTTTGATGCTTCCATTGAGTTTAAAAGGCAAAATTGTGTAGGGTATAAGTGAGAAAAAGTTTTGGGAAGCATTTAAAGTCATAAAAGCAAGTTTCAAAGTCTTAAAGGGTGTTTAAAGAAGCATTAAGGGTCATATTGCTTTTTTGCAAGATTTCTTGTTTTGTGATGGCTGGAAATTTATGATTATGCTCTTGAATGATGTTTAGGAGATTGAGAAGCTAAAGAACCTATTGGGAAAGACCATCAAGAGAGGTTTAAATCCTAAGGAAAAGCTAAAGAGACAAGGTAGCAAGACCTTCTAACCCTAAGCTTAATTGCTTTGAAAATGTGTATGAATTATGCATGACTTGTATTGAAAATTTGTGATGATTGAAAGTGTGAATATGTGCTTTTGTTTGCTATGGCCGTATGCATTTCATTGTTACATGTTGCACTTTTATGAATTCACACTTATGTTGAAAGTTGTCATGCAATTTTATAATGTGTGTTAGAAAGTTTTGCTACTGGGATTTCCAAAAATCTCACCCTCCTCCCCACTAACCATTTTTAGGTGGAAGCATACTCAAGGGTAAGAAGGAAGTGAATGATTCTTGAAGCAAAGTGGATATAAAATGTTGTGGAATATGTTATGTACTTTATGTTGTGATGTTTAAAGTTGTAATGTAATATGTAATATGACTTGGGTATGTATCATGGACTTATGATAACTAGTATATGCTTTAAGAATGTCTAATTGCATGGATTAATGTGGTTAAAAAAAGTTTAGAAATAAAAGTGATAAGTTATGAAGTTAAGTAGGGCTGAAATTTGACCAAGTGCTAGAAGTAAAGTTGATCATTTTTCCTACTTTACCCTGTTGGGAAACATAGTAATTGAACATTAAAGGAGTTAAAATTTTATGGAAAAATATTTCACGTTGCAAGGTTTAAAATGAGCCAAAGAAAACTGGAATTGGAATTTTGTACAGAAAGTTATGACTATTCAAAGTTGACGAAAAATCATAGAAAATCCTGGGGAAAATGAAAAATTACCATATGAACATTACATTTTTACGAATGAATATGCACCATTTGGACCAGTTACTGTTCAAATGAGTATTTTTTTCCTCATAAAAGAATTTGTAAGCTTCAAATAGAAGTTAGAACCACTCGATTTCGATTTTTCTAGAATTAATTATGAATTTTCAAAGTTAGCTCAGAAAACTATGAATAGTAACTTCCTTAAAAAAGAGAGTTTTAATTTTTGGGTCATTTTCACAATGTAAGATGTTGAGGCCATTAATTGGTTCCACCTCATCATAATGGAAGCTAAGAGGGATAAATAAGAGGTGCACATTTCCATTCAATTCTAAGAGCGTTAAATGTGTAATTCATGTAACCCTAATCTTGTTCAAAAAAAGATCTGGCAATTTTATATTCAAAGAGAGGAATATTTTTTAAACAAGCTATGATTTGCGTATTAAAAAAAATGAGTCCCTAAGGATGTTTCCATTCAATTCTAAGAGCATTAAATTTGTAATTCCTGTAACCCTAATCTCGTTCAAAAAAAGATATGAAAATTTTATGTTCAAAGAGATGAATATTTTTTAAACAAACCATGATTTGGGTAATACTGTAATATCCATAATTTTCATGCTAAGTGAAATAAAGGCTAATATGAGGATTAAGATGATGAATTAGAGACGAGAAGTAGATGGCTCAAAAAGAAAGAAAGATTAAGGGCCGAAAGTTCAAGCACGAAGTTCCGTGTGGATTCCAAAATTAAGTATATTTGCCCTAGAAGCAAAATGAGGATAGGAAACCTTATAGGAAGGGACCCATATGTCATTTAATAAAAGACCAAGGGCATGAAGGTCTTTCAGCATCAAATTTAAGGGCAAAATGGTAATTTTGGAAAATGTAGAGAAAGTAAGGGCAAAATGGTAATTATGAGAAAGTTGAAGGGCATTTTGGTCATTTGACAAAGAAAAAGTCAAAGTCAAAGTCAAAAGTCAACCAGTTGACCAAAATATCATAAAATTTACAGATGTCCAATAGATAGATCTCTACTTACGGATCACAATGACGTAACACGGATTTTCCAAATTCGGACCCGATTTCCATCTACGGAAATTTTGAAGGGCGAAAGAGGAAAAGTAATTATTTAAAATATCAGGAGCTCTTCAAAAATTTGGAGAAAAATATAGAAAATCCAGTGAATTATGTAGTAATTAATAAAATTATTACCCGGTATATAATTAAGACGATTTTCCCGAAAATTGGGAAAAATACCCGAAAAAATCCCCGGAAAATAATTATTTCAAAAATTAATTTTGGAAAATCTAGAGGGCATTTTGGAAAAAGGAAAAGGGCATGAGAATCAGTGAAAAATATAGTATTTTTCAAGGCCCTAAAAGAAATTTGCTCTCTGATTGTCCGTTTCAGGGATTTTGGACAGGATAAAATAATCCTGTAAAAATTGAGATAATTAAAGGGTATTTTGGGAATAATAATTTTATTATATTAAATATGAAATTTTGGAGATTAAATGAGAAAGAAAATATCTCCAGAAAAGTAGAAAAAGATTTACCGGAATAAAGTTAAGTTTACCGGTAAAAAGTGCAATCGGTAAAGGTAACCGAATGGGATCCAGTTTGGTTAATGGAACCAGATTTTAACCAGCCAAGTTACAGCCATGATGACACCTTTTTGTCATCTAATGAGAGGCAAGCAAATGGCCCTTGTGTGGATAAATTTCCACCCTTAGATCACACAACTTTATAAGATGCAATCTTAGCCCTCCATCTCATTAAGCATGAATTAATAAATCAGCACATATTCCCTTCACCTCCAGCCCATTTTGCACGAACTCTCAGCTGGAAAGAGGGAAAAATGGCTTCATTCATGGAGGAAGAAGAAGAGGAAAAATTCCAAGAGAAATCAAAGTGTAAGCTTCTACCCTTTGTTTCTATACATCAAAATGATCCTTGCAAGCTCTTCTATAATTTCCATGGATTAGTTTCTTGATTATTTCTCTCTTTTGGAAGTTTCAAAGTTGCTGTTCTTGAGAGAGAAAGTGAGAAAGATGAAGAGTTAGAGCTAATAATGGTAGGCAAAATGCTCCTTGAGTTGTAAGGAGTAGTTTGGTATATATATTGTGCTTGTTTGATGGTTGGTTGTTGATTTTGTAAATTTGGGATGATGAAACCCTAGGGGTTATGCTGCCCAATTTTCCACTTGGCATAGGAGAGCAAGAATCATGTTTTCCCATGCATGAATGAGAGTTTGGAAACATGAATCAAGT
>JANTPZ010137730.1:0-60187 GCA_025593235.1 Vachellia pachyceras
CGGCGAGCCGGCGGCGGTGTTCTGCGGGCCCGCTTGCAACAAGTTCTTGTTCTCCAACGAGAACAAGCTCGTGACGGCGTGGTGGCCGGAGTCGGTGAACAAGGTGTTTCCGACGTCGCTTCAGACGAACTCCAAGGAAGAAGCGAGGAAGATGAGGAAGATGCTTCCTCAGTTCCTGAAGCCGGATGCTCTGCAGCGTTACATCGGAATCATGGACGGCCTCGCTCAGAGACACTTCGCTTCAGGTTGGGAGAACAAGAAGGAGGTCACCGTCTTCCCCTTGGCCAAGAGGTGATTCCATTTACATTAACCATTCATCACCTTATACGTTGGTGCATTGAAGGGCAGGCATTTGTAATAACCATATATGCTTTTGTTTGATCAGATACACGTTCTGGTTGGCTTGTCGGACATTCCTGAGCGTTGAAGATCCGAACCACGTGGCGAGGTTTGCCGAGCCGTTTCATATGTTAGCTTCAGGGATTATATCGATGCCCATAGACTTGCCAGGAACACCATTCAACAAAGCGATAAAGGCTTCGAGGTCTATAAGGAAGGAGCTTCTGGCGATCATAATGCAGAGGAAGGTGGATTTAGCAGAAGGGAAGGCTTGGGCTACGCAAGATATATTGTCTCACATGTTGACGGCGAGCGATGAGAATGGGAAGCTGATGAGTGAGATGGATATTGCAGATAAGATTCTTGGTCTATTGATTGGAGGCCATGACACTGCAAGTGTTGCTTGCACTTTCATTGTTAAATTTCTTGCTGAGTTGCCTCACATCTATGATCAAGTCTACAAGGGTGAGTCTCTTTAGCTCCAATCTCGTCTCTTATATTTTATTAATTTCATGTTTCGGTGCTCATGGCACATGATGAGTACCGTGGTATTCATCGCTGTGCTGTCCAAATACGTACGATTTTAACTGTATGTGTTTTTAAATAAAAACATCATTCTTTTTAGAAAATTGATAGTTAATTGATTATCTTTATTCTACATTGTTTATACATTAAAATACTTTTAAAAAATAAAAATAAACAAAAATTAAATCTAGATGTTTATGGGAGTTCATCACTGAAAACTCAATCTCCATGTTATGTTGAGAAATTTAGTGTGGTAGGTAAAAGTTACCATTTCCATCTGAATTATAGTCTTATACACTATTGTTGCGTAATATTTGCATAATCTTTGGGCAACAAAGGGGGGGGGGGAGAATAGATTTGATCCTATACCTACAAACTGTGGTAGTAGTGATTTTCTCCCAACTACCAAATACTATTCCTTTTTGGGAGTGGTTACACCTTAATTATAAATTCGACACAGCCATTTGCAGTAATTTACTTAACTGATCTATCCATGTCTTGCTGAAACAAATTCATACTACATTAAATGGAATATGCACATCCATATCTTCTGTGCCAAACGAAAACAAGTTAACTAGTTTTTCCTGACTCTCTTTGCTTTTTGGTTATGTTGTGAATACAGAGCAAATGGAAATTGCAAGATCAAAAGCCACAGGAGAATTATTGAATTGGTATGACATCCAAAAGATGAAATACTCGTGGAACGTAGCTTGTGAAGTCATGAGACTCGTCCCTCCACTCCAAGGAGCTTTCAGGGAAGCCATTAATGACTTCATCTTCAATGGTTTCACAATTCCAAAGGGCTGGAAGGTACTACTAAAAAATATACACGCACACATATATACCACCTTCTATCTTTAATAAGCTAAACAATTAAATTTAAAGATATTAAAAAATTAGTCATGTTTATTTGTAATGAATATGCATATTAATTTTTTAAACTACCCTATTTAATCATATACATTAGAACAGTCAATTGATATATAAGAATTCATTTAATATATGTGATCAACATAAATGTTTAGGAAAAAATTATAAAGTTGGAAGACAAAATTTATTGATGTTTTGTATTTAATATAAAGTAAACCATATTATGTAACTCTTATATTTGGCATAGGAGGAAGAGTGTGTATGTGTGTATCATTGTGATGCTACACCTTCACCTTATGATCTGAATGAAGTGAATGACATTTTTTCTATTTTGGATGAAAATAGCTGTATTGGAGTGCAAACTCAACACACAAGAACGCAGAATACTTCCCAGAACCATACAAGTTCGATCCGACAAGATTCGAAGGTAGTGGTCCAGCACCGTACACATTTGTGCCATTCGGAGGAGGTCCCAGAATGTGTCCTGGAAAAGAGTACGCTCGTCTGGAGATTTTGGTGTTCATGCACAACTTAGTGAAGAGGTTCAAGTGGCAAACGTTGCTTCCTCATGAGAACGTTATTGTTGATCCTATGCCTATTCCAGCTAAGGGCCTTCCTGTTCGACTCATTCCTCACCACCAATCAGCTTGAAACCAAGAAATATAGTTCTAAATAAATACCTTGATTCATAATGTGATTTGTTTGTTTGTCCTCATGCGAGTTTGCCAAGTTCTCCCAATGGGCATTGGAATGATTCCCAATGATTTCACAGTAGAACCGCGCACACAGAATATATATATATAGTATTATATTTCCCTTCATGTCTCCCTCATAGGTGTTACAATTCATTATAATTTATGTGTGATGTGGATGGTTAATAAATAATAATATTTTTATCTGTTTATGTTGCTGTTTTATAATTCAATATCTGTTAAATGTAAAAATTTAGTCCTCCGATCTCTCCTACTCTTGATACTACCTACGGTTCTATTATACAGTAATGATTGTTTCGAAGTCATCGAGTTTGAATCTCATCATGATAATGCAACAACACGGGCTTTGGTTCTGTTCCCTAATGATTGGCACATTCTCTTGTATTCCTAGAGGTTTCTTCAATACTCTAGAGGGTACCCACATCCTAACCTGAATGGTTAATAGCGGCATTAATTGATGGCTTTCGCTCTACACTACTTTTGGTGTAAAGGATGCTTGTGGTCATCCTGTTTTTCTCCATTGTCATGCATGGTGGTGCCTCCATGGCTTGTGTGTATCATTGATGCTTTGTTTCATATTTAGACTAGGAAGTTTAATTTTGTCAATGTCAATAGCTTAGTTGCATTTAAGTGTGTTGTTTTAGCTTGGATTTATTTGTTGTTTCTAGTTATTAGGATGTTTTTAATGTTTTCTCAACATTAGGAAAAATCGTTCTTACTAGTTATATGATCCTTTAAAAGCCCAATGCTCTTTATGTATCTTCTTATTATGTTTATAATAATAATGTCTTTTTATCAAAAAAAATTTCACTGGTGCAAATTTTTATTTTTCCATTGTTGGTAACCTTTAGGACTCGTTTGGCATCATGGTGGGAAAGCTAGATTTTGTGGTAAAACTTAAGTTTTATTCAAGTACTCACTTTCAGAAATGTTATTTTAGAGACAAAATTAAACCTCGGTTTGAAACGTAAGTTTTGAAAAAGTTATTTTTCTGTTAAATCGCATACTCTCTCCTAATAAATTTTCCTTTTCTTCTTATTCTTTTCTTTTTCTTTCCTCTTTTATACTTAATTTTTACCTCGAAATCCGTAAATGTTATTCTCACCATAACTTTCCAAACTCAATTATCTTGTCAAAACCTAGGTTTTATCTTGGAATCCATAAAAGATATTCTCCTAAAATCTATTCTCCAAAACCTAGGTTTTATCTCGAATTCCATAAAAGCTATTCTCAACTGTGACACCAAACGACATCTTAATTCTTGCTTTACAAAATTTTGCTTAAACAATTATTAAAGTAAACCTTTTATCCGTCATCTATATTTTTTTTAGGGTGATTCTACCAATAAAGTTATGGCTAAGGAGCGTCTGGTACCATAAAGTTTTAGAGGCCGCAAAAATATACATGAAGTTTTAAAAGGGTGCAAATTTAACAATACTAACGGTTTTCTGAAAATAGACGTTAACAGCGTCAATGTTGGCAAGACAGCGAGGCAGGCTTTTTAAAACTTCATGTGTATTTTTTCACCTCGAAAATTTTATGGTGTCTGACGCTTCTTAGCCATAACTTTATTAATAGAATTGCACCTTTACCCATAAATAAATCCATAATACAATTGTTGAGATGTATTAAATAATAATTTCAATTAAAACACAGTGAAAGTGACATTTGGAGAATAGACCAAAAGCGTTTTATGCATTTTCTTAAGTAGGTGATGCTATTTTCTGCAAAATAGATCTTTCCGGATTTACTGATTTAGGACTTTTCCCGCACCGATCAGACTGATTTAGAAAGCTAGAACTATGAGGGAAGACCCAGAATTCAACTTCAACTCAATTTGATTGCCGGCAGCTGCCACAACGGCAACGCGAGAGATTTTCTCTATCGTTATGGAGTCATCATCAATAAACTTAACGGCGTTATTGACAACTCAATAATTTTAATGTGTTAACCTCTAATAATTTAAGTCATTTTGAAATTATAAGAACTAACTGTTTCAGACCAATTAAACTTCAGGGACAAAAAACACATTAAAATCACAGAGACCAAAACTCAAATCAAGTGAAACTGTGAGGACCAAAATTTATGTTTAACCTTTTTTTAAATCCAAGTCATCAATCCATATCCAGTCATCAAGTCATATCAGCAAACTTAATAGTGTCAACGACGACGAATGACGATTGTGGCGAAAATACACATGAAGTTTTAAAAATATCTAGTCATCAGGTCACGTCAGCAAAACTTTATGTGTATTTTTGCACCCTAAAAAATTTTATGGTTCCAGACAACCATTGGGCATAACTTTATTGGTAGAATTGCACCTTTGCCCTAAAAGCCTGCCTTGTTGTCTTGCCAACGTGGACATTGTTAACGTCTGTTTTTAGAAAATCGTCAGCGTTGTTGAATCTGCACCTTTTAAAACTTCATATGTAGTTTTGCGCCATTGAAAACTTTATGGTATCAGACGCTTCTCGACCATAACTTTATTGGTAGAATTGCACCTTTGCCCTACATTAAATGTGAACACATCTTTTAATTAAGATTCAAACATTGGTGAAGTAGACATGCTTCCTATCTACCATGTTATTTATGAAAATGCTGAAATTGTCATTCCACCGTTTGATCAGATATATTGATAAATGAAAATAGTTTAACGACTTGAAACATAGAAGATGCCCAAGTCCTAAATCAGTGATTAGATATGTGACTGCAGTGAGCATTATGTTATGTAAACATATCAATTTTGCATATATTGATATATGTTCGCTTTTTTATACAAAATTTTTTGCAAAAGAGTTGGGTTCTCCTAAGATTTAAAGGTAGTGCGAAATCTATCTAGTGTGGGTATGTCTAAATTGCTATCTGTTGTTCATGAGCTCTGTGATGTAACTATTGGATCTAGGAGGTCAAATTTTGATTGACCTTTTTTTATTTGTAATCATAAAAGTATTAAATTAGATAAAATGAAAGTTCAATCAAATGATGAGTTGTGATTAATGTGTGGTCATGCAAAAGTATAATTTTTAATTAATATATAGGATAAAAAGTTGTAACTAAAATTGTATAACATGGTCTAAGGTATTTTGAGCTTTGGATATGTATAAAAAAATTTATTGAAAGTATTGGTGAAAAGGATAAATCAAATAATATACTCTTTTAAAAAAGATAAAAGAAAATCAAAGAGAACATCCAACTGATTGAGTGAAACCTTTTGATTACTAATTTACCCAAATATCTATTGTGTTTATTTGGTAACTCTTAAATTATACCCATAAGTACATTCAACAGTGTTTTTCCGTAAAATGAGATAATTTCCTCCACATATTTATCTCAACTTATGTGAATAAACCCATAAATACTTCTCCACCGCTTTATCAAACGGACACCATGTCTAATTTTTGATCGAGCACAATCATATTGTACCAAGTCTCCGTCAATAAACAATTCCCAAGGTCATAACTACGGAATTGAACAAACTACTCAAGTTGTGAAACATAGGAAATGAATTGCCAAAAAGGAAATACAACTCTGACACAAGTACCTCCCAGCCACCGCTGAAAGCACACCTCTGGAGCCGAGTCAGGGCACCAGCTAGAATAGGATTAGAGAACTGGCAGCAGCTACCTTTTTATCAGCATCTAACATCATTAATGCAGTACCAGCAGGTGTTGCAGATTCCCAAGCATATTCTGATGCAGCATAATTTGCATTTTCTCCAACAAACCATTGGACTTGTTTGAAGAGCCGGTTTACCTCTTCAAAAGCCATTCCCGTGTTTATTGAGATAAAATGCCTCTCACATATTTACCTTGGAATCTGTATCCGTTCTATCAATGGACTATCCAAACAAACCCCATACCTACAAGCATGTGTTAGATTGCAGCAAACTGAAAAAAATTAAATTGATCATTGAATTAAAGAGCTGTTGAGCGTAACACAATACTTACAGCAGCTTGGACAAGTCTTTGTAATGCCTATCCACTGAAGTAAGACGAAGCATAGATCCTGGTTTAAAAATTCAAATTTCCCCTCCAAAAATTAGTAACCATTTTGATATGAAAATTGTTTGTCAGGCGGGATTTTGTAACGGTTTAGATAACCACAACTAATGTTATTAGTATCGATTAAAACTGCAACAACAAATAACATTTTATATACCAAAAAGAAAATCATAGGATATATTTATAGATGAGAGAGACTTATGATGAAATATTGATAAACCATAGAGATAATGACCTTGTTACCTTGCTAAGTATTTAATGTTTAGTAGGAAGAATTAATCAGATCTGGATCGTCTAGATCTGATTTGAACAGCCTAGATTTGATTTTTTTAAAATAGTAATTTCTTAAATAAAAGTTTTTTTTAAAAAATAGCAGTTCAAAAATTGTTTTTATTTTTATTTTACATCTACTGGAATAACTTTTTTAGAAAAATATAGAATTTTAAAAAAATAAATCTGATTACCTAAATTAGATTTGAATGATGCAAATTTATTAATTCTCGCTAGCATTCTGCTTAGACAAAGAGACAAGCCGTTTTGTAACTCTTTTAATGCACGCAATTAATGCATGGAAAAATGATAGATAAAGTACCTTAAAAATGGTGAATCCTAAAAAGGTGATTTGAAATTTTAAATTCCAATCAGCTGATAGTTCCTAATACATCTTTACTGAAGTTTAAAGGAAATGAACTGAATGATCTTGTAACCATTCACGCAGTATTATATGAATGAAGTACACTTTCTAAACCGCACAAAAAAAGCGTGCGGTTTAGAAAGTGGCTTTCATAAACCGTTCAAAGAGAAAAATATTTAGAAAGTAAAGTTTCATTCCAATAAGTTTTGAGTTCATTCGAATGAGTTTTATGTTGATGAAAAATAAACGGTTCAAAAAGTTTAAATTCAAAACGATGTAACTCCTTCATTTAAAGTCCAAATTTAACAAATGATCTATGATCAGAAAGATTTTTGAGTCTACTTTCGAATGAGATAGATTTCAAATCAATTGGGTATGTAGTTTGAGAGATATCATTAAAAAACCAAACATATGTCAGGAATAAACGTATTCCAGATATATATTCAGTTTTCTTGATTATATCTCTCAAACCATAGATCATATGATTGTGAAACCTATCTCAATTGAAAGTAGGCTCAAAGGGTTTTCCATAGATAGGTCATTTGTTAAATTTGAAGTTCAAACGAAGGAGTTACAGTATTTTGAAGTTTAGATTTAAAACAGTTTAAAAGCGCATTTTCTAAACCGCAGCTTCTAGCTACGGTTTAGAAAGTGGATTTTCTAACCATTCATCGAAAAAATGGTTTAGAAAATCCAGTTTCATTTGAATGGGTTTTAAGTTGATGAAAATAAACGGTTTAGAAGGTCTAAATTCAAAACGTTGTAACTCCTTCTTTTAATGTCCAAATTTGACAAATAACCTATGGTTGGAAAGTCCTTTGAATCAAATTTCAAATGAGATAGATTTCAAATCAATTGGATATACGGTTTGAGAGATATCATCAAAAAACCAAACGTATATAAGGAATAAACGTCTTCCAGATATATGTTCGGTTTTTTGACTATATCTCTCAAACCACAGATCCTATGATTGTGAAACATGTCACATTTTAAAGCAGACTCAAAAATCCTATGATAGGTTTCCCAATAATAGGATCTATGGTTTGAGAGATATAGTTAAAAAACCGAATATATATCTGGAATACGTTTAGGTCTAAATTCAAAACGCTGTAACTCCTTCGTTTGAACTCCAAATTTAACAAATGACCTATCTATGGAAATCCCTTTGAGTTTAATTTCAAATAAGATAGGTTTCACAATCATAGGATCTGTGATTTGAGAGATATAATAAAAAAACTGAACATATATCTGGAATACATTTATTTTGACATATATTCGGTTTTTTGTTGATATCTCTCAAACCATGTATCCAATTGATTTGAAATCTATCTCATTTAAGAGTAGATTCCAAGGGCTTTCCAATCATAGGTCATTTGTTAAATTTGAACTTCAAACGAAGGAGTTACAACGTTTTGAATTTAGACTTTCTGAACTGTTTATTTTTCATCAACGTAAAACTCATTCGAATGAATTCAAAGGTATAAATTTGTACAAAAAATTTTACTTTTGAGCAATGTTATCCCTGAAATTTTTTAGGAATTCTAACATGTCCTAAAAGTATTAAAATAGGAGCAATTTTACTCTTTAGTCTTTATAGTATAAAATTGTAAAAGGTCAATGTTAATTTTTTTTAGTGAGGTTGGACAATATAACTACGTTTTGAAACTTTTAAATCAGCAATGTTTCTGAACGAAAACTTCCAAACCAAACTTACACATGCATCAACTAGAGAAAAGTCTCAACCTTTTGAGGTTAAGGCCATTTCCAAAGTAATGATGTTCCATTACCTGTCTTCCTAATCCCAGTTTTGTTATCGTTTAAAGCCTTATAGGCTAAGGACACCAGACAATCATTCATCATAAGAAGTAGTGAAGTTCCTTCGACAACTATCTGCAACATTAATTAGGTTGTTAGAGTGGAGGAATGCTAGAAAGTTTAAGAACAATATGTCCTTATGAAGCAAATTAATGACAAGAAAAAAGTAGCACTTCCAATCTTTCTCGCATACATTTGCAAATATAATGCTTCTCCACTCACTTTAAACACATTTTTTTTTGCCAGGCACTTTAAACACATTTTAATTAGTCTTGAAGGTGTAATTTTTTATGTATATCCTTATTTGGAACAATTATATCTACTTGCATGGCTCTAAGTACTTGACCCAAAAAGAAAGATCAGGCTGAGTAACTAATATGAACACAAGCTTAGAGAGATACGCTTGGTTTTTAAAACTCTCTCTCTCTCTCTCTCTCTCTCTCTCTATGCAAAAATATGAACCACCTACTCGGTACGCCCCTTCTGGTACCCCAAGATTTATAACAAAATAATTAATAAGTCTGGTCCCAATTAAATTTCCATCAAATTAAATGGTTGTTGTTTGAAAATGGGATGTATTAAATATATATATATATATATATCTCTCGATTGTAGGTCATTTGTAGAAGTGCCACTCAATCATTCTAGAGTGCACGCACTAAAAATACATATTACTGTATAATTGAAAAGGATACACACATACAAGCTCGCAAATTGATCATAAAGGCACCAATGACCTTTAAATGGGAAGACACGTACGTGTCAACCTCTCAATAATATATATGAAATTAATATTTTATGGAGGAATTACCATGAGGTTTTAAGGAAATCACCCAAAAATATAACAATAACTCATGAATATGTTGTGACAAATTTCTTAACATATTTAAGCTTTTTACTTATTATTGAGACTTTTGATAATTTCATCTTTTTTTTTTGGGACTTTACATTTAATTATCCGCATATGGCAATGTACATAGTCTTTTTTTTAAAAAAACAAACAAAATTATCTGGAGTTGGCAAACCTTTCGGCCAATTTAGTTATTCATAATTTAATACATTGCCATTTTGACTCAAAAGTACAAAAGGCCTTAATGAATGAGGAGCACGTTAGCGTCTCTCGATGAATAATTATTACGAGGTGTTAAGGATGGAATCACAAAAAATTTGATACTCACTTCGATCTTAA
Organism: Vachellia pachyceras; assembly: GCA_025593235.1. Taxonomy (NCBI): domain Eukaryota; kingdom Viridiplantae; phylum Streptophyta; class Magnoliopsida; order Fabales; family Fabaceae; genus Vachellia; species Vachellia pachyceras. Next base: position 10,087 of record JANTPZ010137730.1, read on the forward strand.
ATAGTGTGGTAGGTAAAAGTTACCATTTCAATCTGAATTATAGTCTTATACACTATTGTTGCGTAATCTTTGGGCAAAAAAAGGGGGGAGAGACAAAAAGATTTGATCGCCGGAGAAGTGATTTTCTCCCAAACTAGACAGCCATTTGCAGTAATTTACTTAACTGATATATCATTGACTTGTTGCTCGCCGGAGAAGAATTGTCAAAAATTCATTCTCACACGACATTTTGGAAGTCAAGCTCTCCATTGGATTTATATGTTGCTAATGATCGATGCATTTGTTATACTTCATGAATATGGCTACTTGATTTGGCTTTCCCCTTCATCTATCTATTTCTTTATTCATGCGGATTCATGGTCCTCTATATTGCGTATGGTTTTATTATCTCCAGGAATTTAATTGAATAGTTACTAGTCATGTCCAATAGAAAGAAAGAAAGAAAACATGGACAGTATAATTAATGTTCATGGCTGCCTAATAGATTTATTAATCTTGATGACTTATGAATGCATCTTTCAGATATCTGAATATATAATTTCTGGGAAATACTTGACAATATCTTTTATCTGTAATTTGCTCCGATGAGAACGCACGTAGCACACTATTTTTACATGAAAATTGTTACCTTTGTTCTATATATCTTCATGTTGTCGGTATCTTATTGGAGGATTTTGGCGATAAAATGAGAGAATCTTTCATTTTCTTGTGCAAGTAGTACCGAGCATATTTTTGGGAACTAGATGAGGTTGTTACGTTAAAGGGTTAACTTGCTTTCAATATCCTAAAATATTAAAGTGTAATTGCATAAAAAAAACTATCTTATGATATCGAATCTTGCTGAAACAAATTAAATACTACATTAAATGGAATCTGCACATCCATTTAGTTGGTTGGTTTTTCCTGATTCTCTTTGCTTTTTGGTTATGTCGTTAATACAGAGCAAATGGAAATTGCAAGATCAAAAGCCACAGGAGAATTATTGAATTGGTATGACATCCAAAAGATGAACTACTCGTGGAACGTTGCTTGTGAAGTCATGAGACTTGTCCCTCCACTCCAAGGAGCTTTCAGGGAAGCCATTAATGACTTCATCTTCAATGGTTTCACAATTCCCAAGGGCTGGAAGGTACTACTTATATATACACACGCACACATATATACCACCTTCTATCTTTAATAAACTAAATAATTAAATTTAAATATATTAAGAAAATTAGTCATGTTTATTTGTAACAAATATGCATATTGACTTATCTAAACTTCCCTATTTAATCATATGCTTTAGAACCGTCAATTGATATATAAGAATTCCTTTAATATATGCGATCAACATAAATGTTTTAGGAAAAAATTATGAAGTTGGAAGACAAAATTGATTGATGTCTTGTATTTAATATAAAGTAAACCATATTATGTAACTCTTATATTTGATCCTCATGAGAGAACGTTATTGTTGATCCTATGCCAATTCCAGCTAAGGGCCTTCCTATTCGCCTCATTTCTCACCGCCAATCAGTTTGAAACCAAGAAATATAGTTCTAAATTTAATACCTTAATTCATAATGTGATTTGTTTGTTTGTTTGTCCCAATGGGCATTGGATTATTTCCAAATGATTTCACAGTGGAACCGCACATACAGAATATATATATATATATAGGGTATTATACTTCCCTTCATGTCTCCCTCACAGGTGTTACAATTCATTTATATTCATGTGTGATGTGGATGGTCAATAAATAAAAACATGTTTATCTGTGTACGTTGCTGTTTTATAATTCAATATCTGTTAAATGTAAAAATTTAGTCCTCCGATCTCTCCTACTCTTGATACTTCCTACGGTTCTACCCACACAGACAGTGTAAACTATATCTTATACCACGTAACTCATTTGTACTTCATTCTCAAATACTAAGGAATGCATTAGAAAGAAGCGAGAGAGAGAGAGAGAGAATTATTGGGAAAATATTGTATTAAGTGTTGGAATCATCTGAATACATCAATATATACAAGAAAAATAACTTCCAATAAATTCTAATGAATAACAAGTACAAATTATAATAACTTCAAATCAAATCATATCAACAATATCAAAATTATTAACTCCCCCTCTCAAAACTCAAGATGACTTGATAGAAAGCAACTTATTGAGTTTGTCTACTAGAAATTGGAAGCGACCAATATTAAAAGATTTCGTAAATAAATCAGTTAGCTAGTGCTTCACTCGAATGGAAACAAGTCTAATAGTGCCAAGAGCAATACGTTGTTAGTGAAATGGCAATCAAGCTCGATATGTTTTGTTCGCTCATGTAATACATCCTTCTGAGCAATCTTGACATAGTTGCTTGGCTATCACAATATATGTCAGTGGACTATGTTCGTGAAGCTCCTAAATCATCAAGCAGCCAACATAGCCAGTGAACCTCTATAGTAGTATTTGCTAATGCACAATATTCTGACTCAGCACCGGATTGAAAGGTTAGGGTATGTTTCTTAGTACTTCAAGAGATAAGAGAGAGTCATCAAGAAATACATAGAACCTAGTAGTAGACCGACAATCAACATGATCACCTTCCCAATCAGCATTGGAGTAAGCCTGTAAAGTGAGAGAAGACTTAGTGGAGAAATGAAAGCCATGATACAAGGTTCAGTTGACATGAATCAACTCACAATATGTGTGGATCGCATAGCAGTATCTAGAAGAGTCACAATAAGACCCCCCCCCAAAACACAAAAATCAACTATAGATAACGTGTGGGGTTAACCGACAAGGTCCCATCAGTAGGAATAAATTGAGCAATAGGCTCAATAGGATTGTCCTCAACACTTCATCAATGAGAAAGGCCTCAGATGTCATAATAGAGGCATACTTGTCTTGCAAAAGAAAGATACCGCTCCCCATAATGCGTACCTATACCAACAACATTAAATTGATAAAATCTCCCACATATGCCCTTGCTAAAAATTTTGTCTCTCTATGCATTTGCAAATCACTATCACCTCTCTCTTCTCTTTCTTTCTTTCAAATATAAATTAAATAAGGATAAAATTAGAAATATATAATTATTTACTATACAAGTGACTTACAGTTAGGAAGAAAATTTTCTTTTATAAGTGGTATTTTGGGGTTGAAAGTAGTACAAGGGGTAGCTAACTAATTCACATATGTTAAAGAAATTAAGTTAGTTATTTATAAGAAATATGTATTAATTTTATTAAAATATCATCTTTAATTACGGGCTTTTAAACGATCATCGCTTAAAATCCTTAATACATGAAATCAATGAGGTTAGTTTTGAAAAATATATACATTTGTAAGACAAAAGGGATTGAGTTCTTATCCCCAAAAAAATGGTTTTGGGCGGACAGACTCAAACCCATTTTTTAGATCAAAATATATTTTTTAAAACTTAAATTTTGTCTCAAATCCGTAAATATTATTCTCTATCGTGGTGACAAACGAACTCTTAGTTCTTGTTTTACAAAAATTTGCTCAAACAATGACCAAAGTAAACCTTTTGTCCGATTTCTATATTTAGATCTAGGGATAGTTTTTTTTCTTTTGCTCAGAATATGTATATTCATATTTGAGGTAATTTGGTTTAAGATATTGACATATTAAATGTGAACACCTCTTTTAACTAGGATTCGAACATTGATGAAGTAGGCATGCTTCTTATCTACCATATTATTTATGAAAATACTGAAATTGTCATTCCACCGGCCGACCAAATATATTGATAAATGAAAAGAGTTTAGCGATTTGAAACGTAGAAAATGCCCAAGTCCTAAATCAGTGATTAAATATATTACTACAGTGAGCATTATGTTATGTAAATCATCATATGATGGAATTGCCCTAATTAAGTGAACCCTAGAAGGTCGGTCGACTTTTGAGAAGAAGTAAATATGAAGATGAAAAAGATGTGATACATATATCATCCATATGATCTATCTCATTAAATGTTGTATGGTGAGTGAGGGCGAAGTTTTGTTTCGTGTTCCTTTTGATTGACTTATTTGCAGTGCGTGAGAAGATGAAAATGATGATGGTGATGTAAGATCCCTTAGCTTGTAACTCACTTCGGTATTTTGCAATTAATACTCGATCATATAGTTCTGAATTTTGTATATATTGCTATACTTTGGCTTTTTTATACAAACTTTTTTAAAAGGAGATGGACTCTTTCAAGATTTAAGGGCAGTGCGAAATCTTTCTATCCTTATATTGTGGGTAAGCCTAAATTGCAATATGTTGATTGTTCATGAGTTATGTGATGTAACTGAGGTCAAATTTTGATTGACTGTTTTTTTATTTGTGATCGTAAAAGTATTTAAGTAGATAAAATGAAAGCTAAATCAAATAATGATTTTGTGATTAATGCGTAGTCATATAAAAATATAATTTGTAATGAATATATGCGATAAAAAGTTATAAGTAAAATTTTATAACATCATTTGGGGTGTTTTTAGCTTTGGACATGTGTATAAAATGCCATTGAAAGTGTCGATGAAAAGAATAAATCAAACAATACAAAATCTTTTAAAAAAGATAAAGAAAAATTAAAGTGAACAACACTCAACAGAGTTATTGATCGAGTGGAACCTTTTAGTTACTAATTTATTCAAATATTCAGTTTTTTATTGAGTACAATGATATTGTGAGGTTTACTTAGCCGATTTCATTTAGTGGGATAAAAATCAAACTACCATTCAATCAACCGCCCTCTTCTAAACCCAAAACTACATCGTTATGGATAAAAATACTGATGGAGAGCACTCTTCTCCAGAAAAAAAATCATAATCCTCCAATATTTTTTAATAGCAGCAAGTATCCTAAAGTGATATTTCGTACACTCAGCACCCTCAAATATTTTTCCAATGTCACCCAGTGTCTTGACCCCATCATCTTGAGCTACTTTTTTATTAACACCCAGCATACAAAAAAAATAATTTTTAGTGCATGTAACATCTTAAAATATTTTTCAACTAAAACTGCATTTCTCTTGCAGCCAAGGTCTTGATGGAGAGAACCTTGCTTCATGCTTCTTTGTCAACCTCCTGTCTTGTTCCCTGGTTTCTAGTTTGGATCATGTTTGTGGTGTATTTGGTTGGCTTTCATCGTATGGTTCTTGGTACCCATATTATAGTGTGCCTGTTTGGATTAGCGATGGAAGAAGTGACTTTTAAGTATAAGTTATTTTGGAAAAGGAATTCTAAGTAAAAGTTAAAAATGTAACATGATTTATGTTTGGATTAGCGGTGAAAAAGTGACTTTTTTTAAAAGGAGAAAAGTTAGAGAAATGATTTTTTGTGTCAAATTACTTAAAAAGACATGAATCTTATTAAATGTCACACATTCACATATATTTTAGTTTAACTATTTATGATAATTTTAAGGATAAAGACAATGGTAAAAAAATATAAAAATGGAGTAAATAAAAATATATGTAAACTAAATATCATAAAAAAGGAAACTTTTTTGAAATAACTACCAATATCACATAACTAATTGGCTCATACATTTATTCTACTAGCTAATTTTGAAGAAAATGGTAATAATTTTTTTTTGATATATTTATATTTATCATTTTTAAACCAATTTTTCTGATATAATAAATATAAATATTTCATAGAGATAATGTAATATATAGTATATTTAAATAATTCAAATAACTGAAGGAGATAATGATATAGATTTAGACCTTTCCCTTTTGATTTCCCTATTGCTTTTTTCATTATGCTTCGTTCCATATATATGACGGCTCAGAAGTAGAAGGACAAAAACGGTAGAAGGACCCATATGCAAGGACTCATTAAATGCCCCAACGGTGGAGACAATCTACCGTGCCAGGTAAACGGGCCATTGAGGGGCTTCTCACCAAAAGCTCCTTTGCCCATAAACACCGGAGTGCAGTGATCAGTACGATTGACACTCTCCTACGGGTCGAGAGTTCGATCCCTGGGAGCAACGTTTGGGGGTAGAGGTAATCCACCTTTGGTGTAAAGCACCTTAAAGGGGTGCGCCACGTGTATTCCTCACTCCACATTAGTCGGTTGCCTCAGGTTACCTGATCCAATTGAAAGAAGGCCAAGGATTCAGGAAAAAACGTCGGATACCGAGGGGTTCCGAGTGTGGGCCAAATGGTCCACTTGCTTGTTGTTCACAAAAAAAAAAGCTCCTTTTGCCTCTGAATTCCTTCCAGGCCAACGCATATCCAAATTGCAACAAAACTTCTACGGTGCTTTAAACTTTCCAAAAGCTCCTTCAGAAGCTCACAACGCAACCAATGGACGCTTGGTAGAGTTGGTTAGGGCTACTACCAGCATTCTTCAGGATGAGGGTTCGAACCCTGAGGAGTGACAGCCGTAATAATTAACGCAATCTCAAAGAGGTTGTCCCATCGGTACCTCCCTACTACCGTAAGATCTCATTGCGGGGGTTCGGATTAGTCTGAGGCGGGTAATGAACCCAGAATAACGGATGATTTATATCAAAAAAGAAAAAGAAGCTCACAACGCATCCCCAAACAGTCCCGATCTAACCCGCTGGGAAAAAACGGTACCAATACCTCGAGATTATTGTGCAACCGACTTGTTTTATTAAGACCACGCATATTTCTTTAATTTATAGAGCACCCGGTGTGATATGTAGACCCGGTTCTGTACCTAGCAATGTTTTTGAAGCTCGGCTTTTGTTCGACTGAGTTCTAATCTGTAGCATATTGATAAATAATGTTTGATGCGTGGCACTTCAATAAATAAAATTTTATTATAAATTAAGTATTAACTTGTAATTAGATCCAATGTGCATGCAAAATGAACTAACTTGTAATTAGATCCAAAATGTTCAGACGAGTTGTGTAGATGGATTGCTATTTTATACATTAATATATGATCCTCTCATCCTGAGAGGTTCTTCTATAGAATTCATCAAGATATAAAAGATAAGATCATGCAATCACTTTATTAGTGAATATATGAAGGGGAGTTCAAGTTTTTTGTAGATGCAAATTAGAAAAGCCATTCAATAGTCTATTTTATTTATGTTTCATATAATTATTATTACTACAAATATTTTGGAAGCAACTATCATTTTGTTTGTCAATTTTGAGATTATGTGGGATGTGAAGTTATCAGACTGGCCCCTATCAATGACTTCATCTTTGACGGCTTCTCTATCCAAAAGGGATGGAAATGCAAACAGAGAAAAATGAACAATCCCTTTATATAAATAATTCTCTAAAAACATATAAAAAATATATATACTCATTTTTTACAAAAAAAAAATCAAACTAAATGATACTTAAGACAGCCTTCAAAAAAATTCCACTCCCTAGGGTGGATGAGAAACTCCACCCCTCCAACTAATTAACACGAAAGATGACACTTACAAAATGGTACAAGATATTGATAAGCATGTCTAGAACACCAAGAAAGCCATCTGAGAAGAGCCTAGTGACCTATCTGGTTGAAGAGTGTTGAAGACGAGAAATGTAGCGTCCCCATCATCATCATGTTTGTGCCGCTGCAAAGATCCTCACAAATGCGACTACTCCAACTCACCAAATAGTGATGAATAAAGAAAACAAATGGTTTCTTTTTACATACAGACAGGTTCATGGTTGGCTAACATACAGAACAGGGACCAGCCCAGCCATCTTGCCATCCCTGCCAGGGCGTTTCTTCTTAACCTGCAGGAAAAGATGAGCAAAGAATTCAACGGGTGGGAAAACAGATTTCCCTTGAACGGTTAAAAAAAAAATGGCAACATGGGAGAGATAGAGAACGTCTTATCCAGTCGAATTCTTGATATCTCCATCACAGTTATAGACAAAAATACAATAGATATAGTCATAGGACTCACATAAAACCAGCCATCTACTTCATCCTCAATCTCAACTTCTTCTCCAGCAGTTAAACTCAACTACAAGGAAAAACAAATATGTCAATTAACTCCATGCCTGCACATAATATTTGCAATTATGACTTCCAGATAAAAAAAAAAAGTGAAGAAATTGGACAGAACAAATGAAAGAAGCCCGGTTCGGTCAAATGTTCGTAACACACTCGCCAATATGATGATGTGAAGCCATGTAATGTTAACAGTCTGAGTCCACTCACCTCATCATCACCTCCTGCTGTGAAGTCATAAAGTGCCGATCCATACCGCACAGTTCCAGATGAAACTTGATCGTCATCTCGAGACTCAAAACTTTGGCTTGCTAAGGGGTTTTCAAATGATTCGTATCTTTTCATGATGGAAGATGAGTATGAAGGAGGCTCCTCTCTTATCTGCACACGCTTATTAGATTTAATAATGACGTAGGAAATGGGATCAGAGGGAGCATGTGTTATATCAAAAAGACAGTGGGACCATACCGGAGATGTGGAACCGCCCCAGTTGGTCTGTGCCTTCTCCTGGCATAGATAATTTATAGAAAATCAAATCTCTATAAAGTAGGTTTCTTACAAGAGATAGGAATATGTTCCCAAGATAAATTAAAATGGTCAGGGTAAGGCAAATAATAATCCGTCCTGTCCCACACAAATTTCAGACCATGCATATTTTGTACAATCAACAAGTATCTATGGTAAGCTTTACATGAAAAACAAAATATTCAGCTGATTTATAAACCAAGTATTGGAGACACACACATGGTGTTTACCCAACACATCTCAAAATAAGGCCCTGCTAATGCATTAAATTAGAAAACAAAGATGACAGAAAAATTGCCAAATTTTTCTAACAAAGATAAAAACACTGATTTCAGCCACGCAATAACTGTATCATGCAACTAAAAATTCTTATTACTAGGAATAACAGTAAGACTTTCTTTTCAATTGACTAAGTCAACATTGGAGTGCCATGCACTTGTCAATTCTCTCTTGAGGATAAACATATAGACATTTTAATCAAGAAATTGGGGGAAGGAGAAGAGTGGCAGTATATCTTGTTACTAAAAATATGGCACGTCAGATGTTACAATAACCATAGATTTTTTATAATAATATATATACCCTAGTTTGTGATGATCCGTAAGTGGAAGGTTTAGAACTGAACAGCGAAGGGTAGTTCATTCCACCAAAGTGGGATGATATCGAAGTTTCAACTGATCCTGATGAATCTGGAGACGATGATCCCAATGATTTTGCATCATCTTCCTGTCATTACAAGAAATTAAATAGTCATATAAACAATCAAGTATCCGGTCTCACATATGTTGAGTATAGTCAGGATTTGGCTCAATCCATACCTCTACTTCAGATTCTAAAAGTGTTTTTGCCCACAGGTCATCATAACTAACTGAGGGCCTAGAGATCATATTCTCCTCATCGACTTCAGGGGCATCAATTCCAGCACCAGCCAAAAATTCATTAACCTAATACCAAATAATCATTCAGGTTAAAGGATAGTTTAAGAAAAATTTTGAGGCCCATCTAGTGTAAATGTACAAAATCTAACTGAGACACTGGCCAGGGTAACTTGTTTCATCCTTATATAATAAATATTAGTTTAAAATGACATGTTTTCAAATTGAAGTTAGAAAATAGTACCCTACCAAAATACAATTTTGAAAACAGAAAAGATTGACAATCCCATACCCTATTCATTGCGGGTGCACTGTTCCCCCACAAGCCATCATCACCAAGGTTTGCCGCCCAAGCATTTACTAGGTCATCATCGAGTGAATCTACCATCTCACTAGGCGCTGGTTTGGATTCATAGATGAGATCAGATATACCAGTAACAACAGCTGGGTCACTTAACCCAGTTGATGCACTAATATTATGCCGTGAACGATAAATGTCAATGAGTTTTGCACTGTAAAAATATAGAGTAGCAGCGGCAAAAGATCAGAGTGGAGCAGGAAAGAAAAGAAATCATGTTCAAGACATAACACTTCGAATACAACCAAAGAACCATGCTAAAAGGCTCTTATCGTATCATTGTCTAACCTGAGCATCCTAAAACAAGGTGAACTGTTTATATTATATGTACCACCTATAGCATTTAAAAAAAAGGAAAAAAGAGGTTCTCCAACTTAATGTTCATTTAACTAAATAGGCTTTCATAAAAAAGTGACGAGGACAATTTTCACACTGTTATTAAATAAAACATTGATTTTCCTGTCTCAATATATCGTTAAACTGTTTCAACTGTTCCAGAGAGCTGATAAATTTAAATGGACCAACATCATGAAAGGAAACATGTTAGTATATCAACTGAACGATGAGAAATACAAAATTTCAATGTTACATTTCTTAGATCCTCTGGCTTTTTTGGTAATTCCATCCTGGGAGGATATCATATTTCCACCTAATTGCACTTTCCCATTCTTTTTCTATTTTCTTCGTTCCCCAACTTTAGAACTGCTTTCTAATTAAAATAAACAATGAGATATATCAATTACAATGTTGAAATAAAAGATAATTAATGGTTTAATTTCAGAAAGTTATAGCTGGACCTATAAATATAGTGTTACAAGTTTGGCTTCTAAAAATTGTAGTCTATTAACATATTCAAAACCAAAACAACAAACCTATGATTACAATGTTTTTCTATTCTTTTTCTATTTTCTTCGTTCCCCAACTTTAGAACTGCTTTCTAATTAAAATAAGCAATGAACTAAATCAATTACAATGTTGAACTAAAAGATAATCAATGGTTTAATTTCTGAAAAAAATGCACTAGTTTTTTAAATAATACTCTGTATTGATTTCTGAACCATTCCATTGCACAAAGTCCCAACTAGATTTTTCATATTAAACAGAAGTAATTTGTGAGACCAACCCAAAGAAATAAAAACATGAAAAGGGTAATGATGCAGTTTGAGCACGATAGTACCTTATTGGGCCCAAAGGCAGATACTTCGCTCTGGGAACATAACAAAACAATGAAACGAGGTCCAACAATCTTTCATGGGTTTCATATAGTTTCTTCAGTTCATCATCAGTCCATTCTTTCTTAGCATTGTCATGATTGCGTATCTCCCTGTTTGTGAGCGGAAAATTCATGAGCATTTTATAATCAGGCAGACATATTTGAAGCACGCACAACAAAATGTTACAGCCCTCACTTGATCAAATTATCTTGTCCTCTATACATTTCATCCAGAACCTTTATCATAGGACTTAATAAAACTCCAAGTCCTGTGCCACTAGCCCCTTGATCTTCTCCGTTACTGAGATGCATATCTGAAAACTGCGTCTGCAATCCACCCTGTGCTAAAGTATGCAGAAACTCATAAATCTGAAGCCGGAAAGGCTCACCAGATCTGATTGCCAACGTTGTAAGAGCCTGAGCAGCAATAATACGAATCTGTATGTCCATTCAAAACAAATACATGAATCACACAGCATGTTCCCAGTGGAAGAATTAAACATTTAGGATTGGTAAGATAACAAAGCAACTTTATGGCTTCATATTGAGTAAACTCATTTAACAAATCACAAAGGGAAAAAAGATTTGATAAATGACGGGTACCTAAGAGGGACGGGAACCCTACCCCAAAAGCTAACTATTGAGGTGGGAGAAGCTATCCACTTAAACACCCCATTGAGCATCCCCTTCTACTCAACGTGGGATGTAGTATCCCATACGACCAAGTCTCCATCAATTGGTCCCTCATGGAAAGCCGACATCTCGGTGGCTACACTCCATGGTACCTCACTTAGCCTCCTGCCGATCAAAACCCTCCTGGGTAGCCTGCTCTAAAGAGGCCGTTAACCTGACTCTAATACCAATTGATGGATACCTAAGTGGGATTGGGAACTCAACCCCAAAAGCTAGCTATTGAGGTAAGAGAACCAACCCCACTTAAATACCCCATTGAACGTCACATTCTATTCAATGTGAGACTTGGTATCACATACTATCAAGTCTCCATCAATAAACAATTCCCCAAGGTCATAACTTCATAATTGAACAAACTACTCAAGTTGTGAAACATAGGAATGAATTGCTAAAAAAGAAATACAACTCAGACACAAGTACCTCCCAGCTACCGCTGAAAGCACACCTCTGGAGCCGAGTCAGGGCACCAGCTAGAGTAGGATTACGAGAACTAGCAGCAGCTACCATTTTATCAGCATCTAACATCATTAATGCAGTACCAGGAGGTGTTGCAGATTCCCAAGCATATTCAGATGCAGCATAATTTGCATTTTCTCCAAGAAACCATACCTACCAGCATATGTTAGATTGCAGCAAACTGAAGAAAATTAAATTGATCATTGAATTAAAGACTTGTTGAGCGTAACACAATACTTACAGCAGCTTGGACAAGTCTTTGTAATGCAAGAGCAGATTTTGGGTCAGATGCAGAAACCCTATCCACTGAAGTAAGACCAAGCATAGATCCTGGTTGTGGAGGTGGCAGATCAAGAACAATGGTGACAGCTTCTAAAGCTTTATGCTTCCCATCAGGACCGGCTCCAACAAGACAAGTCTGGAAACAAAATGAGTCAATAATCCATTCTGGTAGAAATCATCAAGAAAAACTAGAAAATGAGCAGTTGATCAGAGTTTGTGGATGCACTAATGTGAATGTAAGTACTAAAACTTGTGTGCAAGAAAGATGTTGGGCCACAAATGAAATGATTTCATCACTTCATGATCCCATACCAAGCCGATCAGAACTGCAAAAACATGTCAAGGTTAAAAGGAGGTGGTGGTGGTGGTGGTGGTGGTGGTGGTGGTGGTACTAAAAATAATAATAATAATAATAATAATAATAATAATAATAATAATAATAAAACAAACTTACTTTCCACAATAATTGTAGCACATCAGCATCAACCTTTCCTGGCACCTTGGTAGCAAATATTCTTGCAATTTCAAGAAGAGTAACAGCCATATCTGGAGAAGCCTTCAAACCGAAATTGAAATAATATAAGGCAAAATTATGCTTCACATTATGGATGAATTCCATAGGACAAAAACATGTATCTTAATGTTCTACAAAATCCAAAATAATACTAATGGTGTGACACAGTAATGACTTTCAGCTCATATGTAAACACTAATGCAGAATCTCAGAAAACTCAACTACATACTCCATCAACTAAGTAGTAGCACTGGTATTCTGAGTCTGTTAGTCAAGGAAATGCAATATTGAAACCTTGTAATTTTCAAGGAAGTGCACCATTGAAACCTTGTAATTTCTAGCTATATTTATAAGAGCTCATCTATCACTTAGCACATCTACAAGTGATGATTCAACAGGAGATCATGAGCCAACACCCAAGATATGCCAAAGATACGACTTTCCACCATAAGATACAGGCGGGAAGAAATATCTGTGAACAACATAACATTTTTTTACTCCAGCCACAAGCCCCAAAACGCCCACAAAAAACATTAATTCTAAAGGACTAACTGCTTAGTTATAGTCATCCAGAAATAAGGGATATTCTTAATGTAATGTATGTTGTTGTTAATGTGATGCATGTCAAACAGCAAGAGTAATGGAATCACATCAATCTTCACCAAAAGTTCATTTACCTTAAAACGAGCATGTAGAGTGAGCAATATATCATTTAACAGTGCTGCTGGCCAAGCTGGATCTGAAAGTTCAGATGCAATAATAGATTCTAGCTCATCAAATGAATCATATGGGCTTTGCATCCAGATTAGAGCCTTGATCACCATGCCCCGTACATAAACGCATTCGCAGGCAACGGTTGTCCGTACAACTTCCATTAGTGACTCCAATAAACCTCCAATGGTATCTCTGCCACCGGTCCCATTAGATACAGATGAAGTTCTCCTGATGCCTATGACAATTAACATCAAGAAGCTAAGAATGCAATCAGATAATCTATATACATAAAGACTACCCATGACAATTAACATCAAGAAGCTAAGTATGCAATCAGATCATCTATATACATAAAGACTACCCGGCACCCGCTTATCAACACTATCCATCAATCCACTTGGTTATGTCACTTGGTTTTTACACATTCAAGGGAGGTAGAAAAAGAAGAGGAAAAAATTATCTCAGAAGTTCAAGTCTAATGGAGACTTGGTGGAACGGGGTAATAAGTCCTACATCAAGTAGCATGAGATGCTCAATGGGATTTTTTTTTTGGTGATGCTAATGGGACATTTAAATGAGTTGTTTCTTCCACCTCAACAGCTAACCTTTGCAGTAGAGTTCACTAACCCACTTAGGTAACCATCAAAGTCACAATAACTAAAGAGATTTGAGGCCAATACAGCCCACAGACAGAACTTAAGTGGAGGGTACCTAATAATACTTCGACTTATGGATTATGTAATAAATCCTATAATTTTAAATACAACCAAGGGTCAGTATTAAATAGAAAGCAGTAACTGTACTTTCATGTCCAATGAAATATCAAAAGTTGTCCCTTTTGATTTGCATGTTCTCCATCACTACATCTATCAAAAGTTGACCCTACAAATGTTATGCAAAACATGCACAACATCAAGTTTTGGACTTACCCTTTGCTACATAGTTGTCCTCAGATGGTAATACTAAACACGTAAACACATGAAGATGGTAATACTAAACACATAAACACATCTATCAAAAAATTCAATGATAATGTTGCAAAAACATGCACTACTAAACACATAACGTTAATAATAAAGATTACTTTCAGGATGTGCAGTTTCATCTGAGTCATGAAGATCTGTAGCCTCTGCATATGTATTAACATGAGCTCCTTCGTCAATATCTTGTAAGCCCAATGCAAGTGCAGCAGCCCGACTTTTACCCATCTCTTGAACTACTCTAGCTGCCGCATGAAGCACAGGTCTAGAAAAGCTGCGGAAAGAACTCTCCAGCCTAGAGAAAAGAAGCAAATGACAGATAAGATGCTGATCAACAAGTTATTAGATGAGCATGAACAAGCAGATAAACAAGTTTCAGAACCTTCTCATTACAAGTTTAATGAGGGGTTGTGTACGTTTAGTCCTTTGAGATTTATCTTTTGAACCTTCCTTTGATGATGCTTCTGGTAACTTGAGAATCTCCCTTGTCAAGCGATACCACCCAGCAGCTCGCTCTTCAGTCCTAAAATAAGGAGGTAAATCCAATCATTACAGCAGTAGGCTGATAGCATAATTTCTAACATGGATGCTAGAACTTAACCCAAGAAAGATAAGAATATGATGATATAGGAGCGTAAGTAGATAAAATCTATACAACATAAACTAAACCTCTCTGTGCTGTCGCATTTTCCCAGTACACATAAAATTGCTTCAAAACAGACTCTTTCGCTGGGGTCCAAGAGAAGTTGATATAGCACTGAATTGAACTGAGATCTGATATCCGGCCTCTCTGTGCAACCAAGTGAACAAGACATTAAATCATTCCACATTTCATAGGAATCAATTCTCCTCAAACAACTAAAGCTTTTGAAAACATCAACCATCTAATGATCGAGCTCTAGATATAGTATAGCACAGCCTGGCTAGAGAAACTCTCGCAAGAACATCATGTAAATGGAGAACATCTTGTAAAGCACCTGCAACATACAGAAAAACAACCAGTACAAAAGAATTTAACCGTAGTAAAATGAAAGCATAGTCATTAAATTCCACACGGGTTTATGCCTTATTGAGCACACAAGCAGCAAAACAGCTCAATTATAAAAGAGAGAATTATAAACCATATACTTCACAAGTTTTGAATGTTATCACACGATAGGTGTGTTCTCTCTTCGCAGAAGGACCACAAGACTACAAAAATCCGAACATGGGGAATTATATTTATTCTAGGGCCACTAAAAGCAGAATTTATCAAGTAACCTTTGGAAAGGAAAAAGATACTTGTGAGCCAGCATAAAACTTGATATGGCGTAGTAATCAGGACTTCCTACCTTGTGCAACATAAAAATCATGGGACAAAGGTCATGCAGTTTTCTAGCTTTAAAATAGTCTACTGCACAAAGGAAAAAACATATTCAATTTCAAATTTAGCATTCCTTTTTCCCAAAACAAAATAGTAGGTTAAACACAGATAAGTAAAATGTGGGACATAGAAAACCCAAAGTAAATCATGTAATGCAATGCACCGACTTCAAGCTACGAAAAATATGGCCTTCAACAAAACTTCTGTTTTATGTATTTGATTAAATGAGCAATGGAACCTCATGATTCAAGAGAACAAGAAAAGAGGATTAAGGAATATTCATTCAACATACCTCCAGGCTGCACATGATTCCCTACAGAAGATTACCCAAGAAATATTTAGATTCAGGTGTTGAGGTGAGGAGGAAACTATATTCCAAAATTACATTGCAAAAAAAAAAACACAAATCGAGAAATATTCTCAAGATTTACTATGTTACCTAAGGCCATTGCGACAGCATAAGGGTCCATTCCCGCTAGCTCAGAAACAATTTCCAACGAGTGCCTCACAGCAATAGGATCAGCAAATGAAATCCTGTAGTCAAGTCCGCTTAGTACCAGAAACTATAAACCAGCAAGGAGAAAGGAAACATGAAAAGGTTAATTGTTTATGAATCAATATTTAAATATCTGACCAAAAAATTATATAAAATTAATTCAATACAGCTGATATGGTGGTTTCTGTCATTGTGTGGGCGGGGGCATGAGCACTTTCCATATAAAGTTTACCAATCATAATGCTTACATCTCCAGAAACATATTCAAAAGCTCTGATAAGGACCAGCAATATCTAATCAACGAGTTAAATAATTTGTTGAAGTTAAGATTTACAAAGAAAGTTTCGGAAACATCAATGCAAGATCTCCCTCTCCACATTAGTTTTTTATATATATGCATTACTTTTATATTTATACAACACATGTTATCATAGAAGTCTTTTATCTTAATTCCAGGTCTGTATAATTATATCCAGCATACTTTTGTGTGCCATGCACAACAGCCCCAAGAGCCGCTGCGCAATATTGTGCAGCATGCCATTAACAAATATGCCAGTACATCATACTGCATACAAACGATGAAAAGAATAACATTCATCTACATGTTGCCAAGCAAAAGTTCTAAATGACAAATACATGAACATCTAAGCAACTTACCCTTGTACAGCACGATGCAAAAATGCTGGATTTCCAGGATCCAAGGGAAGTCTCCTCAAAGCACTCAGCGCAGAGTGTTGTAGATTGCTTCGGATGATAGACTATTCAAGATTATTCAAACACAAGACAAATAAGCAAATTCACAGCCATTAAGTTGAATGAACATCAATGTATTAAAACTCGGATCAGACCGGCCGGGTTGACCTGGAAACCAGCAACCCAAGCACATAACTAGTCTGGTCAAGGCCCCAACTCGGGATTTTTTGACTCGGGGTGAACCAGTGTGACTCAAGGTAACCCGGTCCTAACCCAAGTAATCAAGGCGACCCGATAGTAACCCATGTCAGATTTCTTACTTTTATTTTTTGGATTACTAAATCAAACTACAACTACTAGTAATCATATTTTACTGTTTTATTATTTTGTTACTTTGAAGCTTCTGAAGGATTGTAAGAATAAACATATGTTCTCAATGTTGTATTGATTGCTACAATTAAACAATTAAGTAAGACATGTATACATCAAAACATTACATATTCAGTGTCCTTTTTATTTAAATATTATGATATTAACTTGTTCATAATCAAATATGAGTATTTTTATTAAATTATATTATTTTGATATGATCAGTCTAACCCATAGATTGACCTCATTTTGACCACTACCCCTAACCCACTGTCTCGACCGACTTAAAGACCGGTCCAAGTTTTAATACCTTGATGAACATCTTTAATAAAAGATTTACTGGTTGGGATTAAATAGTTATAAGAATAAAAACTTAAACCTAAAACAAATAATTAAGCAAATCATACAAGAAGAATAGAGCAAGTTATTGGCAAAAAAGAACAAAAGAATAGAGCAAGTTGATTAGAAATGAGGTTTAGAGAAATACGCTAAAACAAACAAGCAACTTGGCTTACTGTCCTTTTCCAAAGGTGGTTGTTTATTCTCCCCTATGGATCTCACTAACTCCAACTTGGTTTTCTTCCACTCAAGATTGCAAAAGTCTTGTGTCTAATCCTAAAGAATGGATGCACAAGATAGGGACAAATAAAACCTTTATCGGAAGGAGATAGTGAATCATACAACACAATTCAAACTCTACATGTTTAAGAACAAATTTCTTTCTTTGTAGCAACTACTAATGACTTTGTCATTAACAATGCCAAGAAACCAAATCGGTTCTAAAGATGGCTCTAGATCAGTTGAAGTCTTCTAGAGTTAAACAACCAATCATAGCCATTGGGAAGAATACATTAAAAGATAATCCTTGCCATGTCCACTCAAGGATTTTCCTTTAATGGTTCCCTCTATTGCAGTTAACTCTTCCCCATTCATCATCCCGCCTACTGCAATCCTTCTCCAAAAATGGACCCAAAAAACAAAAGAACTGGAGAAAAGGTAACAGTCAGCTCTTGCACACCATTATTTTTCATGAATACATAACTATGATTCCACCAAGTAAGCTTCGGTTTCTCATAAAATGACAACCATGGTAAGAATAGGTTTATTGGAATGTATGACTAAGTAAGCGCATTTGTAAAACATGTCACGAACACATGCAATCCCCTAAAATCTAGTCAATTAGCAGGACATATTGTGCAACTTTAAACAAAGCAAGCATTATTAAACACTTCACATGGGATGAAGTGGGAATAACCACTTTGAGAAACCTCCAAAGACATTTTGAGGTCATATTTGAGACGGGCCATAATTTGATGAGGTAACCAGCTACAAAAATTAAGACCTGCTTTGGCCAACTAATAAGCTTTAAGAGCCTTTAAAGTGAACATTAGTACTCTAGAAACCTTCCAAAGATGACGGATCTGCCGCTGAGACCAAATTTATGGCATGATTCTAGATTGAATAAAAATCCACAAGGAGAGGAAGAAAAGTCCTAACTCCTCCTAAGCATTAGCCTCCACCAAGATTCCCAAAATGGGCCAGCCACCCAGCTTCCCTTACAGCCTCCAAATTTTCCACCATCCTAACCTATAGAAATCGTCCTCATCTGACATTACATGTCTTAAACCCACAACCTGCTTCCCTCGAAACATTTATCATGCTGCACATGCAGCTCACTTGCCCTAACAAGACTTTTCTTTTATGTATATATTCTTTCCCAAGCTATCTATCACATAGTGATCATCATTTCATAAATCACAAAGATATTGGTTTGTTTTTACATTGCACTAACTTCATCCCAAGTCAATTGATACTTCAGGCAACACATACAACTAGCAAAAGATGGTTGCAAAACAGTTTTACCTCTTTATCACCACCTTTAGCACCAAGTATGCCTTTTTTCCGCTTTTGTGGTGCATCACCCACCTGAAACATTATCTTAAAAGAGGTTAAGAAAGCTCAAGCAACATAAATTCACATATCTCATGATAATGCAAGAAAACAAAATGACCTATTAACCACTGTCCCATCAGATATGGTCAAATTCATATCCACACACGAACACACAAAATAAATTACAGTTTTGGGGGGTGTGGGGGAGGTAATTCCTCACAACTCATAAGCTATGAACAATGCTGCTCATCTCAGACTCTATCCAAAGCATGGGATCACAGCCTATTTTTAAAATTAAAAAATATGTAATCATATGTTACTGTAATTAATCTTTTCATCTCAAATAACACATTTAAAACTTTCCAAATAGTTGATCAAATTTAAAATTAATATGCTCCAGAGGAGCGCAGCAAAGTCAACATAACGTTCAATTAAAAAGGGGATAATGAAACTTTTAGTCCCTCAAGTCTGCCCCAGTAATCAATTCAGTCGCTAACATTTAATTTTTACCCTAAATTTTAGTCCTCATGGTTTGAAGAAATACAGTCCTAAACGCACATGTATTCTAACCATTAACTCAAGGATGGAACCTCTACACGGAATTTAGAAAAAATTGTTAGTCCGATGAGATCGAACAGGTATATAAACTTGTGTATGAAACTGTAAGGACTTAATTGAAAAGAATTAAACTTCAAGGACCAAATTGATAACGGAAACAAACTTGAGGGATGAAAAGCTTCATGATACCTAAAAAGATTGTGAACAAAGTTTAGGAACTTCCCAAAAAAAATCCAAGGAGACATTTAAAAAGGTCAAAAATCAATTCTTAAATGAGCAGGGCAAGCCAGCACTAGAAGACTTTAAAGAAACAAGGAAAAGAAATTCATAATTCTCTGTAAACTGTAAGTAGGCTCTCGTAGCTAATAAATCACAAGGACTAACAACACTATCATATCCTCCAAAACAAACTTTCAAACAACCCAGTTTGTAGAAATATTCATATAACTAACAAAGACCATAGGGTAGCACAAACCTTCTCCAGTATACCAAATACAATTTCATACAATCTGGACAAAATTTCAGAATTATTTGAAGGAGCAGATGTGAGGGCCTTCAAAGCTTGCAATCTTCTTGCATGAACCTCAAAGCAACCAAATAAATAAGGGTCAAGAATATCTTAACATGGCAAAAAAGGAAGATTTAAGTCAGCCAATTATGGAATTTATGGAAGTTTCAATGTTTGAAAAGGTCTAATTCAACTTCAAATAATTACCATCTGCAAAGATCTGATAATCTATTATACTCCATAGTTCATATAATTTATTTCGTTCCGTTCTAATGCACAATAAAAATTTTATTATAAGGAAAATATATCCAAGTTTAAAGACAATACTGATAAAGCCAAGCTCCATGCACAGAATATTAAAGGATACCTCCGTCAGCTATATTAGCAACTTTAACAGTTGTGACAAACCTGTCCAGTTGCCAGAGGCTTTAATCCCACCCCCAAGCAAGAGTCTTCGTCTGTTAATCCTCAATATTCTGACCATCCGTTCATAATAAATTATCTCATTTCTCTATATATTCCTAACCTCTTATGTCTCAATCTCACTTCCAGCTAAAAATGTCAATAAACAAAATCTTCAGAACTCTCCATATGCACAATTACAGAGCAAGAATACCAGATTAACAGTCTAGGAAGCAACAATTTCTCATTCTCAAGTCAATTTTAATTTCTAAGGGAATATATACAAGTTAATCCACAATAGAGACATGCAACCTTATGCCACAAATGGTTAAAAACATCTCAGGAAAAAAGGGGGCCTCACATTCAGCATCAGCATTTTTTGCTTCAACGGTAAGCTGTTCCACTATTCGTGGTACAACATCAGCTCGCGTAACACCTCCAACAGCATCAATGTCAGCCAAGGCATCCCAGTTTGGAGTGGGTATCCCACCCCCTGTGCCCACACCTTGGGCACCGGTATCAGACAAAATTCTGGCCAGATAGTAGTAGACATACCGCAGCACACTTCTATCTTCACATTGTTGATTAAGCTGTAGAAAAAAAGATGATAATATATTATTTGACTAAATGCGGGGGTAGATATATTATTTAAGCACCATTATGACCATGAAATTAAGAAAGACAAATTACTGCACATCCCATAGAATAGCCAATTCTGTGGTACGTCCATCTAATTCAAGAAGGCACCACAAATAGTCCATGGATATACAGGGACACGCAAGGAATGGCATATTAAGAAAATCAAGTAGAACTGAAGACATACCATGAGAAGTGAAGGTGCCAATGACGGGTCGACAGAGTTATACACAGCAAGTTTTGGAAATACATGACGCACTAGTTGCCGCTGAGAATTTTTCTACAATTGAACGATCATCAAAACCAAACTATTTTACTAGAGTATTTAATCAAGAGAAAAATATGACTTGTCAGTTCATGAGTGCCAATGCTTACTTGATCAGATGTGGCAGCGAGTTCATGAATACTTCTGGCGAGTTGGGAATATGAAACTGGCTGTAAATACAAGTGCAAAACACATCAACTACACAGGGCTATTTATTATCATTTCCCCCTTTTGTGCAAATAAAAACTTCGAGGGTACTGTTGACATCCATTACCAATTCACCAAGAGAAAATAGTGGTACAGCTTTTCAAGTGCGATGAGCACAAGCGATGCTGTTTAACTTAAAATCAACTATCGTACCACCCTGATAATAATCTCCGATCTCTTTTGAATCATTGAACAAAACAACATATTGATCAAATTTACTAAACCAGAGCTTGTTGAAGAGAAACAGATATATGCAATTCCCGAACTTTTTCTTATGCTTTTGCGGCATTATATTAGTCCTAACTGGGGCTAAAGCAGCTTTGGCGACGGTGAGGGTGTCGGTCTGGATCTGCATAAATGTGGCTCTTTTGGACTTCTTTTCCCCAGCCGGCTTGCCCAGCGCGGTTGGCTGAGCTGCCGGAGCCGCCATCGCAGAAGAAGAAGCCGCGGACGAAATTGAAGCCGTGGACGACGCCGTTGTTGGGTCCGCCGTGATTAGATCCATGAGCGTCGTCCCCGATGAGTCCTGTCGAAATCCAAATGAAGAACATGTTGAAATTTCGAGGGAAATCCGAAGGAAGTGCAATGTGATGCAGAAAGGACAGGAAAGGAAGTTGAGAGGAATTACCGCCATCGGAACTGTTGTCTTCAGATCAAATTACCAGAGAGAATAGGATTTGCACCTGCTGTTCTATATACCTATTAGTTGGTACTTCGTCACGAAGAAGGCCAAGCGGCCAACCATGAAATGGGTGCCCAAATCACGTATTTTTACTGATTTTAAAGTAACTACGTCACAGAAATTTTTTCTTGGTTTAATCAAACAAGCACTAATTATTATAATGCATTAAAATCTTATCTCTAAAATTAAAATAAACCTCTTGTATTACTCTTATAGACCAATGAGAGGGAAGCATTAATAATTATTATAATTCCTAATTAAGTCTCACATAATGTAGTTTAATTTATGAGCGAAATCTAAGTAACTTGATTCAATAGGCATAATGGGTGGGGTTTGAGAGGATACATCATAGGATGGCTAATGGTACTTATTTACATTGTAATGTTTTACGTATCATATTTATTTGTAAAGGATACAAAATAAGTTTTATCTCTATTTACGTAAACATGATCCGATACTGACCCTTAGCCTGCGAAGGGAGGGGGCAGACTTCCCCAATGAATTCAATGGCTTCATCAACAAACACAACGGCTAGGAAGGCCTTGCTGACATTGTCAAGAAAAGACATGGAAGAACGATGCCGGAAGGGGCTCTGTTATTGGTGTAATGGTAAGTACACCAACTCTCACAAATGTCGAGAATCACAAGTCTTAATGTTGATTGTTCCAACACAGGGCGATGAAGAATTTTTGGATGCGGAAGATAAGTTGGAAGAGGGAATATCGGAAGAACTGGGCCAAGCAAACATAAACGTTGTCGAGGGTAGTCAGGGTTGCTCAACCTTGAAGGTCAAAGCCTTTATCAAGAAACAGAGGGTAATCGTCCTCATCGACTCGGGAAGCACACATAATATCGTGGACACCACGGTAGCAAAGAGGTTGCACCTCCAATGCAATATGGTCAGGGCTTACCCGTCAACGTAGCAGGAAGTCGCACTCTGGTAATCAAAAAGGGGTGCAACGACCTGTCATGGTCATTGGCAGAATCAACCTTCCAGGATGGCTTCATCGTAATGGATTTAGGGGCTTTCGATATGATCTTGGGAGCGTAATGGTTAGCTCGTTTCGGGTGCATTATCCTCGACATGAATCAGAAATTCATGGCATTCTACCATAATGGCAGGTATTGCGAATTACAGGGTATGGAATCCACACCAAGGGAACTAGTTCGCGACGCAGAACTCATTTCGGGCTTAAGAAGAGCTGCTCATTCTTTTCTAGTGTACGCTTGTCCCAGCAATACTAACATCCTTGTGCCCATAGAGGGTACATCCCCAATGACTACCCTTCAGCAGCAACAATTGAACCACCTGCTTGACTCCTTCAAGGATATCTTTGAGGAACCCCGATAATTGCCACCACCATGCCCTGTTGATCATAGAATTCACCTACAAGATTGAAAGACAAGTCCAGCAGATGCTTCAATCCGGGTTGATTCGCGAAAGCCAAAGCCCATTTGCAGCACCGGTGGTTCTTATCCATAAGAAGGACAGCACTTGGCACTTCTGTATGGATTATAGACGCCTCAATAAGGAAACCATCAAAAAAAAATTTCCCATTCCACTAGTTGAAGACCTTATTAACGAACTCCGCGGGGCCCATTATTTCTCCAAGTTAGATCTTCGGTCAGGGTACCATCAGATCCGAATGCACCCATATGACATCCCCAAAAGCCTTCCGCACACACGATGGACTCTATGAGTTCGTAGTTATGCCCTTTGGTCTGAGCAATGCGCCGGCGACAATCCAAAGCCTTATGAACTTTGTTTTTTGTGCTTGCTTACATAAATTAATTCTTGTGTTTTTGATGATATTTTAGTGTATAGCAGTGACTGGCATTCGCACTTGGAACACTTGACAGAGACCTTCCTTCTGCTACGAAAACATACCCTGTTCGCTAAAGCAAGCAAATGCGTTTTTGGCACCACAACGGTGGACTACCTGGGGCATCGAATATCTGCCAAAGGCGTGGAGGCCGACCCAAATAAAATTGCTGCCATCCAAGCATGGCCTACGCCAACATCTGTACGAGCATTATGAGCCTTTTTAGGCCTTGCAGGATACTATCGTCGATTCATTTGCAATTTTGGAATGATCTGTCAACCATTTACAGTGCTGTTGTAGAAAGGATCCAGGTTCCAGTGGACACAGGAAATAGAGCAAGCATTTGTCGCCCTTAAAACCGCTATGTCCTCACCATCGACATTGGGCCTTCCCAACTTCACGGAGAAGTTCATCATCGAGACTGACGTGTCAAGCTCAGGGATGGGCGTTGTTCTTGTCCAAAAGGGTCACCCCGTTGCATTTTCCAGCAAGGCGCTCAGTCACAGAAAAAGGGCTTTGTTGACATATGAAAGGGAACTCATGGCCATTGTTTTTGCTGTTAAGCAATGGCGATCATCTTTGGTGGGCCAAGCCTTTGTCATCCATACGGAACACCTTCCCTGAAGCACCTCCTAGAACAGCGAATAGTTTACCCCGAGCAATTTAAATGGCTTAGTAAGTTATGGGGTCTCCAGTTTGATATCGAATATAAACGCGAGAGGGAGAACACAGCAGCCGACGCGCTGTCTCGCTGCCATGATAGCTCAATAGCCACCATCACGGGCCCAACCACCGACCTGTATGACCGCATCCGTAAGTCTTGGGATACTGATGATCAGATACAGAAACTCATCAGCGAACTCGACCAGAACCCCGCATCTCATAATCATTATTCTTGGCAAGACAGGATCCTTAGAAGAAAGGGAAGATTGGTGGTAGGCGCTGATCGCACATTGCGTACTTCATTGCTCCAACAGTTTCACGTCGACGCAATGGGAAGACATTCAGGTATGACGCCAACGCACAAACGTATAGCAGTTGTGTTCTACTAGAAGGGACTCGAAAAGGACGTGCGCCAATTTGTCCGCACATGTGAAACGTGCAATCGCTTCAAATATGAGACAGTGGCTTCACTCGGGCTATTACAACCCTTGCCTATTCTAGAGCATATTTGGTCGGAGCTATCGATGGATTTCATTAGTGGTCTACCCAAATCTTACTCCAAAACCACCATGTTGGTGGTAGTTGACCGTTTGAGCAAGGCAGCGCATTTCATCGCCTTAAAACATCCCTTTTCTGCAGTAGACATCGCGCAGGTATTCATGGATAACATTATGAAGTTGCATGGATTTCCCAAATCCATCGTAACAGACAGGGACCCAATCTTTTATGGAAAATTTTGGTGAGAACTGTTCAGGTTGCAGGGTGTTAAGTTGCAGTATTCCTCAGCGTATCATCCTCAGTCAGACGGCCAAACAGAAGTGTTCAACCGTTGCCTAGAATGTTATCTTCGTTGCAAGATCGGTGACTTCCCCAAACAGTGGGCACAATGGTTATCCTTAGCTGAACTATGGTATAATACGACGTACCACATGGCGATAGGCATGACACCCTTCCAGGCAGTGTATGGAGTTGCGCCCCATGTTCACTTACCATACCTACTAGGGGATTCGTCCAACGATATCGTCGATCGCCTCTGCCTCTCTAGAGAGCTTACATTGCAGTTGCTTAAGGCTCATCTAATGAAAGCCCAGCATAGAATGACTCAGCAGGCTAACAAACATCGCAGTGAACGAGAGTTCGAAGTAGGGGACTGGGTGTTCTTGAAGCTCCATCCCTTTCGCAAAAACCTCATCAACAACACTTCCATTCACAAATTAGCTGCCCGGTATTTTGGACCCTTCGAGGTGATCAGACGTGTCGGCAAGGTCGCGTATGATCTCAAACTCCCGGAAGGATCACGCATTCACCTTATGTTTCATGTGTCTCTATTGAAGCGCTCCATGCAGCCAGAAGCATCAGCAAGCGCAGCTTTACCCCTGGTGGACAATGATGGCAAGTTTTCGTTGGTACCTGAAGTGATCCTAGGCCGCCGAATGGTCAACCGTGGAATATTACCAGTCACCCAGTTATTGGTGTAGTGGTCAGATATGAAACCGGAGGACGCCCCCTGGGAAGATGCCGATCTCATCAGAAGCCAATTCCCTAACTTTCTGATTTCGCAAGCTCCGACAAGACCCATCCTTGAGGACAAGGATGTTTTTCAGGGGGTATGTTGATATATGGCAATTGGGAAACGGCGGGAATTGTACACATGGCTAGAAGTTAGTTAGGATAATACCGTTGCAAGCACGAACGCAGTTAACCGTTAACGCACATGCGCTCATTGTATATATATATATATATAGAGGTGTAGAACGCATGTAATCTTGGAATGGAATAGAAAACAGTTCTTTCTTCTTTACGCTTCTCTCTCTCTCTCGTCTTCTTTGGCTTATACCAGCAGGGAACAACTTTGCTATTAATTTCTTGTTGTGAGAGAAGTCCCAGATTTAATCACGCGGGAAAAATAAACAGAGAGAGAGAGAGATGGAAAGGAAGCAGGGAAGCCATCGATATCAAATGAAGGTTTGATGTGTTTGCACAAGAAAACTTAGGAATGGGCCTAGTGGGCCAAGTCATGGATCTCGAATGATCAAGACCGATCTGGGAAACAATTGAATGAAGAGAGTAACGTTGTCTGTAAAGATTCTTGGGAACTTTATAATCATATTCTAAGAAAAAAAATTAATGAATAAAATATTTTATGGATTGGTAAAATTATTATTAGGTCCAAGCAGTAACTGATTCAGTTGTTAATGATAATTGGTGAGGTTGTTAATAATTATCAAACCAGCTACTGCTGGGACATGATGGTAATTTTGTCAATATTTAAAATATTTTATTCATTAATTCCTCTATTTTGGATCTGATTGTAAATTTCTCAAGATTTTTTGTATTCGATGCTACTTGGAAATTTCAAAATCAAGTAATGTTGTCCTATTTCATTAAAAAGCTAATGTTAACTGATCAAAAATTAATGTTGACACTTAACATTTTTAATGGAAATATGTAACATTATTTCATTTTAAAACTTTGAGGTAATATTGCTCTTACTCGTTTGGTACGCTGAAATTGATTTTGGTGAAAATGGATATGAAGATGGAAATGAAAATGAAGATGAAAATGAGGATGGAAATGGAGATGAAATGGATATAAATATAAAAAAATGAGAGGTCAAAAAATCAATTCCATGGAATTGAATACAATTCTATCGGTTACGTCATGGAATTCATTTCTACCCATTTTGAATTCCATTTCTATTTCAAATTCCACCCTCCAATTCCACCATATCAAACATAGGAAATGAATTCCATTTCCAATTCCACCTCCCAATTCCATTGTACCAAACATATTAGTGAAAACATACAAAACAAATTTACAACTTAACCCTGTAGCTCTCTCCTTCTCCATGGTCATCATGTTGGTTCTTTATTATTTTAATGTTTCACTTCACATATTGCATACTTAAACCGCCGTTTCGTGCTTATTTGGGAACACCGTTTCTCCAACGGTACACATAAGTCGAGATAAAACAATTTCAAACTTTATAAAAATCATCTTAAAATCCATAAAAACCATCTTAAAATCCGTAAAATACTTCAGAATCTGTAAACTCATTTCTCCCAACGGAATTCCCAAACACATCAAAGATCTGCTTACTGGTTTTTGAGTGCTCTTCTGGTCTGAGAATATTTCTGGTTGTTTTTAAATTGGCTCGCAGGCAGCTTGAGCATTCATTTAGTAATCAATTAATTCTTCATATTAATATATACTACACATAATTTAAATCTAAACCTTTGAAACTTTATATTTTGACGGTACAAAATGGGCATTCAAGGTATTCATCTGAGTATCGAAATGGTTCCGTGCATGCAACTTTCGTTTGGCCTCCTTTGGTGTGTTTAACCATCAGCTACACTACCACTGTCATCACATGAAATATTGCAGGTTGAAGTAGTGTGGAAGATAATAAATTAACAATAATGATAAACCATGATGGGTGATTTAGATTATCGGTGTAAGTAACTTTTCCAACGTGTTTTATGATATACGAAGTAAATATGTGAAAGAAGTTTTGTTTAAATTTACATAAACGTATTTATTCGAATCTCTACCATAGGCTTGTAATTATTCTAACTCTCTACCACAATATCAATATAATGTGAATCAAGAGGGCTTAAAAGTTAAGATGGATGATGGGGTTCCAAAATTAATGGAATGAAATAATGAAGCGAAATGAAATTTTTGAATACACAGCACTGAAAAATAGAATACATGCTAATACAAAGGTACCTTATACTACCAATGATCAATGACATATAAGAGAATCAATTGACTTGTCAAGGAAATTAAAAAAAAGTTAATTACATTATTTAAAAGTATTCATTTATGTGTATTATTTAAAATTATTTATTTATGTATATTATTAGATTAATGACATTACATAAAAGTTTGTCAAATTAATTTAAAGAAAAGTAATAAATATAAATATTTTAAAATACTGTATTTAACTTTGTAAATTTCTAAAAAATTAATCGACTATTATATTAAAGATAAGATGTGATATTTTTCTTTTAAAAAAAAAGTGCAAACATACATGTGCACTAGTGGGCTTTTCTAATATTTTCTAGGCAACAAAATTCCAAATATACAGAACACAAGAAATAAAAAGAAATCATTTCATGTTGATTAACGCTAGAACAATGTTAGGGGAAAAAGTTTTGTGACAAATAAGTTTTGCAGAGCGTTTGAAAAAATCAAACGCATATTCACCAGTATTTTTCCGTAAAACAAGATAATCTCTTTTATATGTTTATTTTAACTTACGTAAAAGTATCTATCTATCACGTTTCTAACCAAAGCATAGTAATAACATCAACCATGTTTTTACTTTCTACCTCAGAATCAATCATTACCTGATCACTTGGTGTGAAATTTTTTGTTGCTTACATCGCTTCTATGGGATGTTACCGTACGTGATTCTCCCAATAATATGTTTTGACGAAACCCATGATTAAACATTTATAATAAACTCAGGCCGCTGATCTTGACAAGGGAGTAACTTCAGCAAGCGGAGTTGAGACCGGCGTCGGAAGAGGCGACGTCCGACACAGCGGACATGAAGAGTTCATCCTCAGCCACATATCAATACACTTCCGGTGAAACAAGTGGCCACAATCCGGCAACTCCCTCAACCACTCACTGTCACTGAAATCCCCCAAGCATATCGAACAACTAGCCGCCCTGGAATCATCACCACCGGCACCACCTTTCCGATCATGCTTCAAGTCAGAGTACAACAGCACTGGGTAAGTCTTCAAGGTCTCGTCATCCACACCTAACTGATGAAGACTGGTCGTCGCCGGTGCATCTCCAACGCTAATAATGGTCCGTAAGTCAAAGCTTGCGTTGCGAATCTGTGACAGCCGTGACGGATTCATGGCGATTCTCCGGGAGAAGAAATACAAGATGACGGCGATGAAAGTGAAGAGAAGGAGAATTCCGGTGGTTAGTCCGATGGCGTAATAGGCGTATCCGCTAAACGAAGCCTTAGAGCCATGCGCCTCCGATGTGTTGGTGCTCATCGTCGTCGTCTTCGAATCTAATCAGATTTTAGGGAAGAAGAACAAACATAGGAGGATCAAATGGAAGTCTTCAGAAAACGTGGGTCAGAGTTATAGATAGCTGGTGATGCGTGTACTTTGGTTGTTGGTGATGAAGCCATGGATTTTATTTATTTATTCATTCTATTTATTATAGAAGGTCAACTGATAATATCTGCATTTTGATAGTATAAAAATGTGGACATACATAAATATATATATATATATATAGACGCGTGAGCGCGCGCATATATATATATATATATATGCCATCACCAAATTCAGCATCTTGAATTATTTTTTCATATGTATATAACTCTATAAAATATTTTATGGTATACTTCCATTCATCACTCTGAATGATTTAAAGTATTTTTAAGTGCATACAATATTTTGAATTTTTTTTATATGTCTAGTACCATAAAACATTTTTCGGTGCATCCAATTGTTGAAATTGTCAAGGTGCTGAGAAAAATACTTTTGAAGGAAAAAAAACAAAGTTGTTTGGTGAGAAAAGGGGAGAGACTTACAGTTGGGAGGTAATTGACTTGATATTTTATTAGCTAAGTAACTTGGCCAATAACAGGTTGCCAGGTTCCAATATATAAAATGATGTGGTTTTTTTGTTTACATGTTCAATCAAATTATGTTGCAACGTAAGTCGAGATAAAAATCATTTAACATACTTATCTCAAAATCCTTAAAATCACTTTACTAACGGATTCCCAAACACGTACATGGTGTCAGTTTGAAAACGCAGTAGAAAAATACTTTTACATAGGCTAAGGTAAATATGTGCTGGAGATTATCTCATTTTACGAAAAAAAATTGTTTAACGTACGTATGGGAAGTAAATAAATTTTTTCAAACAAGATATGTAAAGTCCTTAATCAACTTGGCCAGAATCGAACTATAAAATTAATTTGGCCAAATTCGTCTCGAAATTTAATAAACTTTCTTGAAAGTCAAACCTTATCTCGGGGGAAGCCTGTATCTCACAGAAGTCCCCTTCCTTAGTTAAGAAGCCTTTCTTATATATAGATGGAGGCCAATACATGACGATTTCTTATAGGTGGAGGCCAATACATTACGAACCAACTTGTATGTTGTTATACGTTAGCTGTTTAAAAAATTCAAACAATCTTTTCGTTAATTACATAATTAACTATACGTGGTAAGCAAACCCACCAAAGTATTAAACATATCATTTATAAGTTATTTTCAACGTATTTCACATACACAAAAAAAAATCTTAAACTTCGCTAATTCTACTTTAAAATTCAATAACTTAACGTTATCTCTATTTAATATACATTATAACTTATAAAAACAAAGTTGACATATAATTAATTAAGGGTAAAATTGTATGTTCATATAAAAAATTTTATGAGATGATTTATAAATAAGACTAAATAAAATATTCTCTATCTACTGCATAAATAGGACCTGAGAAGCATAAAGATATAACACTTTGAATCTTTAACATCGTACTGGATTAATACACACTTATTTCGGATGGTAATTAGTGTATATAAGTATGAATGTGACCATTTTCACATGCATATAGAGTACATGGTATACCTATATATTTTTTTTAGTAAAAATAAATATACATTACATCCCATCTTTAATATAAGAATTGATAATCAATTTACTTGTATTAAAAAAATTAGTTAAATTAGTTAGTAAGTGATGATTTTTTTTAAAATAACATCTTTAATCATACATATTAAAACTACCATTTGATGGAAAATTTTCTTTAGCATATATATGTAATCAATAGAAAATTAGAGATACTTGAACACAACAATTATAAATTTAGAAGATAAAATAAATTGAGATTTTACAGAGTACCAAAATAAGCCTATAGTTTAACTTTTATATTAGAGATTGAAGAGAAATATTTTATTTTATTAATTTCTTGGGGCCCTTGTCGATGTCATGGGTGTACACAGACACACACACATATATATATATATATACATCCTATGTTAGATGCTGGGTTCTTAATTATTCTTTTGGCTGATCATAGTATAAATTTGATCATTAGTTCAAATTAATACGTGATGTTGCCTCATAAAACTCCGCTCCATGTGATTAAAAGTCAAACGCA
Organism: Vachellia pachyceras; assembly: GCA_025593235.1. Lineage (NCBI taxonomy): Eukaryota > Viridiplantae > Streptophyta > Magnoliopsida > Fabales > Fabaceae > Vachellia > Vachellia pachyceras. The sequence goes on from JANTPZ010137730.1 coordinate 42,327, forward strand.
CGTTCAATAGTGTTTTTTCACAAAACAAGATAATTTCCTTTACATATTTACCTCGACTTACGTAAAAGTACTTATCTACCGCGTTTCCAAATGGACACAATGTCTACATATACCGATCTATCAATCTCAAAAGTCCTAATTTGATCTGGCCATCCAGAGCTAGACTACAAAAGTCTAATTCTTTTCTGTTCATAAAATAACATTAACTTGGTTGCATCTAATAAAACGGGGTTAGTGACTCACAATAGAGTGAATTAATGCTTAAGCACCCAACAATATCTTGAATAAATTAACTCTAATAAGAACACTTGTGCTCAGAGAAAAATCACATGGGGCTTGTTTGGTGAAATGGATGTAAACACCAAACACACGTTCAATAGTATTTTTTTGTAAAATGAGATAATCTCCTTCATATATTTACCTCGACTTATATAAAAATACTTTTTTACTGTGTTCTCTACCGTAAAGAAATGACACTGAAGGTTTATATACCTAAAGAGACAAGTAATCAATAAATCTTATAATCAACATATCCGAAGGGCATATGGGTGTGTGTATTCGTATGTGTGAAGGTAATGTGTGTGATGAGCAAATACTTAATTGTATATTGATAATGTTTTAATCCTGTTCAATATGTGTGAATTAGGTGTACTGAGAAAACAATTTAAATCAAAGTCAAACGATTACAAGCACTAAAATTGAACTGAAACTTAATTACATGCAACAAACCACAAACAATAAGAAAGAAGTCAAAGAAAAGTAAGTCAATGTGATGGAAAAGCTAAGGAAAATACGTAATATTATTATGTTTCCATGAAACCAGTTCCTGGCTGCTGATGAGAAAACCATGGAAGATCAGTTAATCTAAATTCCCACACAAACCGAAATAAATACATGGCTTATACTTCTTATGAAATCTTGTTTAGAGTCAATTTATTTTAAATTATAAAAACATCTTACAAGTTACAACTACTCTTAATGATGGCCATTAGCAAAAGAAATCGAATCTTTTGGTTGCCATTTTCCACTAGTGCTTCTTGTGATGACTCAACTTTTTAAATATTTTCTTTTTATTTTTTCTATTTACCACTATATTGTGTTTTGGATAAAATGAGTAATTGTTTACAATTGTTTTAAATATAATTTAAAACTGCACAATTTAAAAATATTTTCAAAAAAAAAATTAAAACTAGACAATTTTTGAGTCATATCCCTAATCCTTACTAGAAGAGTTAATTAATATTTTTGGAGATATAAATGAAACTACTTAACTAATATATTCATTATTTTTTTTAAAATAATTTGGATGACTTTTAAATTGATTTATGATTTAATGTTACATATAATTAATTCAGAAAATATTGCAGAATTAAATAATTTATTTGAATTTTATATTAAAATTTGTAAATAATTTTAAAATTGTAATATTTTATACTATATCCGTAACATATCTCAGATGTTACCCAGTCTATCTAAATATATCATGATCAACAGAGGGGAAAAAGGGGAAAAAAAAACATGAGAGTTTTGAACAAAGTCAAGCCCCTGATAATATTGCCAAGGGAGGAACTTCGGCCATCGGAGTTGAAAGCGGCTTCGGAAGCGACGACGTCCGACATAACGGACATGAAGAATTTATTCTCAACCACACAGCTATACACTTCCGATGAAACAAGTGACCACAATCCGGCAACTTCCTCAGCCTCTCACTGCCATTGAAATCCCCCAAGCAAATCGAACAAGTCGCCGTAGAATCACTCTCCCTTTGTCACTTGGCTTCGGAGTACAAGAACACTGGATAAGTCTTGATGGTGGCTTCATATCGACACCTAGCTGCGGAGAGTTATATTTGGGATCTCCGGCGATGACCTTATTGGTGCGTAAGCGAAAGCTTGGAGTGAAACGTTGCGATGTGATGAAGGACTTTCTTCGGGTGCAGAGGAACAAGTACGAATACGAAGAGAGGAAGAACTGCAATGAATAATCCCCAAGAGTCACTGACCTCCGTCGTGTTGTTGCTCATCGTGTGTCTGAATTTAATTTGTTTTTTGCCGATGATTTGATATAGAAATTATATCTTATCTCATTTTATATATCTTAAAATTTGAATTTGAGATATTATTATTAGATTATGTTAATGATATTATGATTAGATTATATTAAATTATATAATCTACAGTTTGCATATAAAACAATAAATTATGTGGCAAATATATACACATACTACATAGCTTTGGTGAATAATGGGTCCATTTCGCAAAGCGATGGAAAAGTACTTTTACTATTTACGAGTTAAATGTGTGAAGGAGATTATCTAATTTTACGAAAAAATACTGTTGAACGTACTTTTGGAATGTTCAAAAGCTTTACCAAACAGCCCGATATTGGAAAATTGCAAGACCCACCCCCCAAAAGGCTCAAACACACGTAATTGCATGAGTAAAATATAACTCATTAGTATGACTAGTCATTAGTATGACAATCGAATGTTCGACTCCCACGAGAAAAGTTACCCATCACATTTAATGTTTAGCAATATTACCTCTAATAAAAGGATATATGCGTTTTAATAAACAAAATATAAGGATTAATTAATAAATAATTTATTAATAATTTGTAAGCATATTTAAATTTAGAAAAATAAGTGAAAAGTTTTTTCTTAAAAATTTTATTGGAGAGAAATATTTGAAGTTGAGTATTGGTACTTTTACTTGTATAAAGTCCTTAGATAATGGGTATTTTATGTCTATGGAAATATATTAGATCCTATGGACAATAAACTTTTTAAATAGGAGGATTTTCATTTTTTATAAAACATATGTATCCTTTTACTAAGACATTTCACTAATTTGAGATACTATCAATTATTAAATATTGATATATCTTTTGGTAAGAATTCAACCATTAGAATGGGCTGACCCATTCAACTAAACTCACCTACTAACAATCATATATGAGAATGAACACACACATATATAATATATATGTCAATATTATAACATATCATTTTCTTTCATTAATTGTTGGTTTCATAGCCCTCGTACGGTTTTGTTATATGTTCATTTTAATTGTTTATATTTTGGTCCCAGGTTTAGCAAGTATTAATTAACCTAGCTATTTTATTGAGAACATTGTATAGATATGATATATATATATATATATATTAACCTTGTTGAAATTTTATAGACTTCTCTTACAATATATATTTATATGGGTCTCTAAATTTCGGAAATAAATAATGGTAAAGTATGCTATGAATTTTGTTGAAATTACGCAAATATAAAAGTTTTGTAAAATTTATTTTGAAACACTTTTAGAATATTATTTTTAATTTGACTAAAGTATACTTTTAGTCCTTTATGTTTGCGTCAGGTTTCAGTTTATTGCACAATCATCAATTCAATTTGATGAGTCATCAATTTCCGTTAAGAGAAACTAACTCGTTAATTTTAAGGAACCGAAAGTGTACTTTTTAAATTTAAATAACTAAAATGAAACCTGACGCAAACATAAAGGATTAAAAGTATTTTTTAGCCTTTTAATTTTTAAGAAGCTATCCATATACAAGTTAAGAATATGCATTTGTGTGTGTATTGTGATTTTTATAATGATTCAAAATATAAAATTAATTATAGTACAACGATGCACATGGGGCAGCAATACCTCACCCATTAACAATACTTTTATCATAATCCTTGATATAAGATATATTTTACTGCTGGATTTTTTTTATTAAGGTTGATCTTATATATTTATATTAAGGAGTGGAATATATATATATATATAATAAGGTTTAATGTCAATGTAAACTCACGAGTTAGTTCAACAATATTGTTTGAAAAATAAAAACGAACGTGACAACTGGCGTGTGGTTGGAATTGGATGGGGTTCGTGTTCATATTTTTATGGGATGAGTCAACGTTTATACACGTAACGTAGTAACGACTTCCCAGGTTGCGCCCCCCATAAAAGGCCAAAACACACATCTACCTACCTAGTTTTAATATTGTGTTTTTAGAACTCCGTTGAAAGAAAGGAGTTCTGTTGGGAGAAATGAATTTACGAATTTCTAAATAGTTTTACGAATTTCAAATTGATTTTTATAGTGCTTGTTTGGGAACACTGTTTTCCAAACGGTACACATTCCCATATAAAATCATCTCAAAATCTGTAAGAATCATCTCGAAATCCATAAAATCATCTTGAAGTCTGCAAAATACCTTGGAATCTGTAAACTCCTTTCTCCTAACGAACTTCCCAAACACACCCATTATTTTCGATATATATATCTAACGGTATTATAACCTAAACTCTGTTACTGTATGAAGATAAAACTTCTTCATAGGTAACTATACTTGGTCTTAATTCTTAATTTAACACCTACACATTTTTCTTTCTTTATCAAGCCCACCATAGTACAGGAATTAACTGGGTTCCCAGGGCTGGCAATGTTAATATAGCAAAGTTGAAGAATTTATATTAATAAAGAGAGGAAAATATATTTATTAAATTAGAGATTGAAGGGGAGCATATATATATATATATTCAATGGTTTTTTCTATTGGGTCAAATTGAGAGCTGAAATTGGCTTAATTGATGAACTTCTTAATCAACCTGGCCTGAATGGAACTACAATATAATAATTGGGTCAAATCTTAATAACCTTAAATTTAATGAATAGTTTTGTGAAAGTCAGCCTAAGCCTTATTGGTTGCTATACGAAAAACTATACGCACACACATAAAGGCTTCTCAGTTATAAAGCCATTGACTTTAACTTGATGGTTGCGTCGGCCATATGATTTTTCTTCAATAGATTAAGGAAGTTATATGAATTATATAAAAGTATTTATATTTAATATTTTCTCTAAATTAATTGTTTGACTTACAAACTAATATATAATATAATTATATATACAGATAAATACTTTTAAATAGTGTATTCATCTTTATCAATCTTTTCAATAAAAATTGATTAACTCTTATATTAATAATTGTCGAAGATAGTATAAACATCGGGGCAAGAATGTCACAATCATTTAAATTAGTTAACGCTGATTTTTTTTGTAGAAGAAAAAAAACAGCGGACGTTAACTAAGTGTTGTGTCCATTTTCTTTGATTTTATAGATTATTTTTGCACTTGGGAAAATTTGCAGATATTTGTGTATGTTGGGTATAAGTGTATGTGTTTGTTTGGGAACTCCGTTCCCAAAACGGAGCACGTAAGTTAAGATAAAATCATCTCAAAATTCGAAAAAACCATTTCGAAATCCATAAAAACCATCTTGAAATCCACAAAACTATCTAGAAATTCGTAAGCTCCTTTCTCCTAACGGAACTCCTCTTCGCAACGGAATTCCCAAACACATTATGATTTTCATTTTACGAAAAAACACTATTAAAGGTGTGTTTGTTTTTGAAAACGTTGATCCAAAACTTATTAGGTACAATGGTCAACACAATCCAAGTTCTGTGTCAGCGTGTCCATCCAATCACAAGATACTTTCTTCATTTCTTGGCGTAGATACTAGATACTCTGATGGATGCATGTACGTTAAGGATTGGCTTCTTAATTATTTCATTGGCAAACATATTCATACACACCAAATAAGTTGAACGTCCATGAAACTCTCTTATGTGGTCAGAATGCCTTCAACATATTAAACGGATACATACATATATATATATATATCAAAATTCATATTATCACTCGTTAATATATTCTGCCAGAACCCCCCGCCCCTGGCCAACTATAAATTTGACTTTATTTATGTATGTGGTAACTTTCATTTTGTTTGTTGGTGGGTGATTTGCAAATATATATATGTAAACACTATTTGAGTTAAATGTATATCCTCATCCCAATGAGCTCTTATGACCCAATTCATCTAAACTTTATTATATAAAAATAGTAAAGTGAAAATGGGAAACTAGGATCTCATGACAAATAAATAAGAATAAGTTAACCCTTTTAGAAGATTAAATAAATAAGTTATCAAAAAAAAGAAGATTAAATAAATTACATAAAATTGTTTCTTTATATTTATTATCATATTAGATATGAGTTTATAAATAAATCAAATTACTCTATAAAAGTGATAAATATAAATCCTATAAAAATAATTTATTTAATTTTTTTAGTTTCTCTAAAAAAATTAACTTATTTTTATATTAAGGAACGGTGATAATATATTACACGACTTGGCAAGTCTATTGCTAGAAGTTGTGAAAGAAGCCAATGTTCCATGTCGACATCCATCAAGAGAAGGATTGTTGTTAGTTTGGGCTTCACAGGCCCAATGTATCCACTGCTAGGTGGCCCAACAACAATGCCAACCATATGAATTAAAGTGGACTTTATCTAATGCTGGCGAATTGGCCCTGAATCCTAATCAATTATAATTATCAAAATATTTTATTTTAAACCATATATCATGTCTTTGATTTGCATTCTATGAAATATGAGTCTCCCGGAATCTTTGTAGTTTATACAGCTTCAAATCATCTTCATTTTATCCCACCAATGATTATATATATATATATATATATGAGTCTCCCGGAATCTTTGTGTGAGTGATATAAAAAGATTGAAGCACACATTTATTTTTTGAAATTTACATCAAGTTTTATTTTCCTCATTCATGTCTAAAGGGCTAAACTTTAGTCCTTTGCGTTTAACATTACTTTATTTAACAAAAAAGATTGACTCGGAAAACTCAAACGATATACCTAGAATTGAATGTATATAAAAATGCTTAAATCTTAAAATATTAAAATGGTTTGAATTTTTTAATTTAATTAAAATTTAAATACACTTATTTGTTACCATCAAGTTCCTTATATCCATTATATCAATTTCTACCATAGTACTTTACCATGTGTCATATAATTTTTGTATGAGTTTATAATTTTATGATAATATTGCAAAAATGGCACCCACTTGACATAATAGAGTAAGAGATAAAGAAATAAGTATTAGAATGAATCATATTTGGAAAACAATAATTGATTAGGGTATACCAAATTTCATTTCACATTGACTTTAGCTCTAGTTAGATGAGCTTGGTTATGGCGCTTAATCAATGCGTGAGTTTAAGAATAATTGCTCTCAAATTTTGCCTATCAATCCCAATCGGAACCCGGATGAGTTACTAATTGTGCAACGCTATCCGAAAAACTTATCTTAGGGCACCCCAAAGCAACCATGTTATCATTATAAATATATCAATCAATAAGCTCTAAATTAGATTCACAAGGTCATTCAATCAGTATACACAAGATTTTAGGTTCGAACTTTGGATGCAACAGCATTAAAACTTATAAGTATCTAAAAAAAATAACCTAAACATTCAATGACAATATGAAAAATCGTGAACATTTTGATCCCTCTTTATGCAAACTAATAAGGGTTTAATAATCGTTACTTCGATTATAGCTCACATCACAGTTATTTATGGATCCCTGTGTATTTGCAAGATCTTCATATACGAGGTTTGTGATTCTTGTCAGCCCCTAGTGCAGACTGCAGATATTGGAGGAGGAGGGCATCTCAATTATTGAAGCCAATTGATTACCAATCAAAGAATTCTACCGCTCACATTATACTTAGAATTTATTGATTTTCCAGGCTCTTGATCAAACTACTGTTATAATCTGTGGACTTCACAGAAGAAGCAATGGGCTCTTTCTAAAATGAACGCAACTATGACACTACCAGCCTCTTTGGAAAAACTTGTTTCTCACAATTTCACTACGTTGCATTAAGTTGAAACAAAACTTTTTTCACTAGTTACATGTTTCTACTTCTACAGTGGTATTGTTCATTAGGCTAGTGTCTCCCCCAAAATAAATATATAAATTTGACACACTGGTTATTGTGAAGAACTGTTTCTACAGTTGACCAAAAAAAAAAAGAATGGTTTCTACAAACCCTGTTTGTAGTAAAACAAGAGGCTATAACTTTAAATAGTGGCACACGGAAGACTCAACCTAACAATGTATCCGGATAAAATAAGCCATTTCAACTTAACACATCGATCCCAGGGAAACATCAAAGATGTAAACAAAGTTTAAAAGAACATAATTTGAAACTCTCTAACAAGATGTATTTGGAATGTCTGGCTTCCTGGCCTGGCCTTACTATTCTTACTTTCGTTCCCAAAGAGCTATAATAAGAGGTTCAAATGGACAGTCCTATTCATTTTAGGAATCAGCCCGTTGGGGTTCGCTTAAAACAATGCAATTTCCCCAGTTGAGACTTGAGATGATGGTTGCATCTAACTCTATATTGAGGGGATGGCAACAATATAATCACGAGTCCCAAACATCTTTAAGTTATTTTATAACTAAAGACGATACTTTATCACTTACCTTCATTGACCATTTGGCCAAAAGAAAAGATGCATCAGACTTGATCACCCACTGATCAAGATCCATAACTAACTTCATTTAAACACAACTCATCAAGTCATCTAGATGAAGTTAGTTACGGAACCTTGATCAACGGGTTCCGCCGCAATCGATGAAGATTAGGCATTGGGATTGAAGGTAAAGCTTGAGATCAACAACGCGAGGGAATTGAACAGAGAGGATGAAAAATCGGAAGGAAGAGAACAACACTGGAATTTGTGTCGATGTGTAAAAACCACGACAGCTAAACTCATATCGGAGAAATACTTACTCCGACGCTTCAGAAATTGGATCTGAAGTAAAGCCTTTTGACGGCTAGGGCTTCAGAGCAAAGATGCATGAAGCAACTTTTCGAACCCTAAACCTGCCAGCTTGCCTTGTATACAAGGACGCATGTGTGTGTGTGTGTGTGTATAGGAGCCGTCTTCTTTTATTTAGTATATTCCGTGCTCTCTTTCCCTTTCTTTTCCATTTATAGTTATCCTTATTGGCCAAGAAATCTCGGATCCTCACATCAGATGTTTGGGAATTGAGATGACGCAATCTTCAAATTTTCGAATTAAATTTGATTTAAAAAAATTAAGGAATCAGATTAAAATCTTACATGAAGTAGAGTAGTAGTGGGAAAACGGGCCAGCCCGCGGATTGCGAGCTGGCCCGTGTGGGTTGGCGGGTTGGACGGGCCAGCCCGCCAAGTGGCGGGTTGGGATTTCCCAACCCGCAACCCGCCAACCTTTTTATTTTTTAAAAAAATAAAAATAAATTTTTTTTCCTTTTTTTACCCAATTTTTTTATAAGATTGCATATTTATGATATTCTCTTTCAAATTCTATGAATAAATATTCAATAATTTCCTAAAAATAGAGTTTAATATTACTTTTCCCTTTATAAAAAATATTAGAATAAAAAAATGTAAAAAAATACATAAAATATATTTTTTTTAAAAAAAATAAAAACGGGTTAGGCGGGTTGAGGGTGGCGGGCTGGAGGGTTGGGCCCGCGGACCCAACCCGTTTTACCGGCACTAAAGTAGAGGGTTTAAAAGTATGTTTTAATCTTTTTAAATTATTTTCTTTCCAAATTTCATTATTTTTATTCCCTTATTATAACATATCCTTGTTTAATAAATCTCTGTAACAAATTTGATATTTCACTTGTTGGCAAAAAAAAAAAATTTCACTTGCGAAGACAAAGGTCTTTTTTTATAAATTTTATATGATTTTTTGAATACATCATCCCCAAAATCAATCTCGACGTTTTTCTTTGTGAATTTTATAACATCTTTTATTGTAAAGGAAGTGGAAATTTATGTTTACATAATTTAGATTCTTATGTTTTTATTTAATTTGACAGAAGTATATTAAACTTAATAAAAGAAACTTACACAATAAAAAACGTGTAAAAGTCTCATTATCCTGATTTAACAGTAGCAAAATGGCTTAAAAGTATACTTTATTTGTACGTGCATATCACTATTTTCTAATGAAAACAACAGAACATTTTGCATTGCCACCTCTGGTGTACAAGTTAAAGAAATATAGTGCTTGTTTGAAAACTTCATTCCTAAAACGGAACATGCAAGTCGAGACAAAACTATCTTAAAATCCGTAAAAACTATCTCAAAATTCATAAAAACCATTTTGAAATCTGCAAAACCATCTATAAATCCATAAACTTCGTCCTCCCAACGTAACTCCTTCTTCCAACGGAGTTTCCAAAAACAAACATTTTATATGGGGTTGTATATCATTTAAATAAGAATACAGAAATAAGCCATCAACATCAAAATCAAATAGAAATGCTGAAGTTGGACATTAATTAAGTTGCACAATACATCCGACAAATATATCATTTGTATTAGAATTAACGCTTGTGACATTCCGCCCTTGTATCATGAGACTTGTCTCCAAGCTAAGGTATAGCCCCCTCTACTCAGCAGGATCTTTCTTCACACACTACAATGCACCACTTCAACAGGAATCAGGGATGGAGCTCAGCTTTATGAGTGATTTAGTCTGGCACTCATTTGCAAAAAGAGGGAAAAATGATTTAGTCGGGCTCTATTTTAATTGTTTGCATTTTAAAATTTCTTATTGATGAAAACCCTCCTCAGAATATGCAATCAATAGGATTCTTATAGGAAAATGATTATAAATTTGTCATATAAAGTGGATTGAAGTATTGTATTTTGGATCCAACCAAATTCTTTAACTAGATTTTATATTTAGGATTAGATGAAGTATATTTTTTAATAATAACCCCCCTCATCATTTATGGAAATACAGATATAAAATAATAATAAGCTTCTCTACATCTCGAAAGGGATTAATCCTTGGCTATAAGCTGGGGAATGAACTTGGTACACCCCAAAAAAAAAAAAAATTGAGTTCAGCTTACCTGATTACACTTGACCAGATGAGGCCTCTCTAGATTGCTCGTGTCCTCCCTTCTCAGTGGACAAAGAAATCTTGTTTCTATCAAAGCGCCGCTTTCTAGATTTTTTCCCATCGAAGACATAGCTATATTTCTCCAGTACCCTGTCTTTCTCTGGTACACGGCCCAACATCTCATATGCATTTGCCACCTTCTGAATGATCAATTTATCCTTTGGCTTACGATCAAAAGCTTCCAGTCCCTTGAAAAGCTTTTTTAAAACCAAGTCAAAACATCAAGCCTAGGTTGTAGTGTAAAGTTTTTGTAGTCTAAATAAACACAGATTTGAGACATAAATTATTCACCAAAAAACCAAATAGCCATAAATTAACAAAGGTGCTCGTTTAGGAAATGTCCCCATGTAGGCTTTTAGCTATCAGCGGATTGGTTTGAGGGCACCCCCAAAAAATTTGTTTCTGAATAACTTGGAGCTCTCATCAACCGCAATTCCCCTTCTCATGAACATAAATGTCTTCAGAAGATGAAGATCACTTGCTACTTAACTTATCAAACAATCGACAGGGTTCAAGGCAGAGAAAATCCAAGACATCGCAGCAGTAAGTAAATGCCTATGGTACTATTGTAGTTTCAAATCTGTATCGTACTGCTGTATCTTCTCTCCATTATTAAGACAAAATGTAGAGAAGGATCAACTTATGATCGATACAACAAAATCCATAAATTAAAAGATGATATTATTTCTCAAAAACATGAGAAATTTCATAAAGGAAGCTTACCCGTACAAGATCCTCCAACATGTTGTTTCGGTAATACACTGTTATCATGAGATGGCATAATTGCCAAGGAACTGAATGCAGATCACAGCCAATTTTTTTCTCCCAAAATTCATGTGCTTCTTGAGCTCTGTGATCCATGTCTAAAGCTCGAATCAATTGACCATATGTTCCCATCGTAGTCCCCTGCCCCTTACTCAGCATCCACTTAATTATCTTAAGCAGGATATTAAAGGCACAGATTAACTTTATGAACAAGAATTGTCACAATAAGATTACAGAATGAAAGTGAACTGATGTTAAGATCAGTTTTCCTATAACCTAAAAATTAGCAGTAAATCCTCCAGGTGTCTTACAACTCACAATATGGCCTAAAACTAGCACATTAACAAATGTCAAAATCAAGACTGAATGCAATAGAAAGAACATCAATTTGGTTAAATTCCCTATAGGTGAAAAGAAGCCTGTAATGCAAGAAAGAAAATATCTTTTTTTTATATTTTTTTTAAATACAAAGGCAAGCCTAAGCTTGAAATAGCCTAACTAGACCAAGAGGAAGAAGCCTCAGCGTGATGCTTGTCGAAGGAAACAATTCCTGCATCTCAGTGGAAGAAAAATGATATCTTAAATAGCCCCAAAACCTCTTAAAATTACTTCCTATCAATGTATTGATAATTTCTCACAAAAATAAGTAGATAAAAAAATAATTATACAAACAGAAGTGGCAGGTTGCTGAATTATCTATATGGGCATAAAGAATTGATAAACTCTATAGCCCCCTATCACTTGATTTTATCAGTACAAAATACAACATAACTAGCCAATTGGGATATTAAATAATAAGATATGTTTAATGTTAATCACATAAAGCAGTGGCCTGCTCGTTAGCCTGATTTCAAGCAAGAGAATTGCTATAATCCATTTTATAATATCTGCAATGTTACCCTTTCCCAGGAGTAGAACCCACCTTACCATATGCCTACAATCTTCTCTCTATCACTTCAATTCCTTTTTCCTTTGTTGGATATACTTACAAAACGATAGTGCATAAGTAGAAGAGGAAGAAGTAAGAGAAATAATGATTTACTCATACTTGCACAACTCTATGCCACAGCTGTTCCTTCTCAAGGGCAATCAAAGTCCTCTTCAATGCAACCATGGGAAACTTTTGCTCCCAGGCAACCCAGGCATCCAGAGCACCATAAACAGCTTCCTTACTGTCATTGAGATTGAGAAGCTGCATTATTTGGTTTAAATCAACTCACCATCTTGATAAGTATACCTGGGATTTTTTTATTGTACAGATATGCACTTACTGTTGTCAAAAGAAAATTCATCTTATCTCTTTTAGGTACATTTTCCCCAATAAGACGCTTTTGCGTCTCTCCATCTTTCTGCTCGGGAGAATGGTTTGTCTGTGACTGTGAGGCAAATTGGTGCCACAAAATAAATTAATGAATCAATCAGTCAAGAGAAATTTTCCCTCAAAAATGAAATTACCAGAGATTGAAAACATCATACGAAATTATTATGATAAAAAACATGAATACATTGTGCTAACTAGCATAATTTTTGCTTTATGATTTTAGAAACATTTCTACATACAATAGCCATCTAGGTTCAACAAACAAATGAAAATGCATCAGAAGTCGGAAAACAGAAAGTTAATATACTAATTAGACCAATAGATTATAGAGCTTGAGTTAATTACCACACTAAAATGGATGGCTCTCTGTGGATTTCATCTTAAACCATCTAACATGAAGTTAGACCATGAACGGTACATGACACACACATTACTGCGTACTCGCTCCATTCTAACGAAAGAGGGATGGAACCATAGAAGGAGAAAGAGAATAAAGAGCATCTATCAGTAATTAATACAAACCTGTATGGACATGGAATCTAGTGCATCAGTTGAGACAAAAGGTTGGGGCACGTTAGAGTACAAGGCATGGTCCAACATGTTACCAGTTACGTTGAGGCGATTCATTCTACCAAGCTGCAGAAAGTATCAAACTATCGCTTAAAGCATACCCTAAAGAATTACAATGGAAGAGACACTGCTACAGACTGAAAAATGGGAATAAATGCATAATATGAAGTGTGAGAAACAGTTAGATACTCACGATATATGATATTCGAGGCGACCTCCACATGGCGGTGAAACTTGCAATAATCCAGAACTTCAAAAAGAAAAAATCGCGACAGTACAGTTACAAACAGAAAAAAACGGTTCTTCCTTCTATTATTCTGCCACAATAATACTTGCCACAAACAGAAAAAAACGGTTCTTCCTTCTATTATGCTGTTAGCCGGAGGGAGGGAACGCTGTTCTTTTTATTGGAATCCGAGCGACGGGCGAGACGACGGGGATGGAGAGTCTGCGACACATGAACCGCTGGATGTTAGAGCAATCTTATTTTGGGCCTTGGGCCCATACTCAGGCCCAGCAAGGACCGGCAATGCGTTTAACGGGAAGGCTCAGAAAATATGAGAGTAAATTACTTTTAAGTTAGGGATGGTAATTCGGGTTGGGGCCCAGCCCGTCAAAATTGGCGGGCTGCGGGCTGGCAAAAGCCAGCCCACTAAGGTGGCGGGCTGGACCTTCAACCTGCGGGTTAGGCGAGTTGAGCATGCGGGTTGGCCCTAACCCGTTTTTTATTTTTTTTTGTTTTTTAAAAATGTATATTTCATTATTTTACTTTTTTTATCCCAATATTTTTTTTATAAAGGAAAAAGTAATGTTAAATTCTATTTTTAGAAAATTATTGCAACTTTATTGATAGGATTTGAATGAGAATAACATAAATATGCAATCTTATAAAACAAATTGGGTAAAAAAGGAAAAAGTAATTTATTTTTATTTAAAAAAATAAAAGGAAAAAGTTGGCAGGTTGGCGGGCGGGCTGCAGGTTAAGGGATGCAGCCCGCCAGCTGGTGGGCTGCTGGCAGGCTGGCCCGTCTAGCTCGCATTACCATCCCTACTCTAAGTGAGACTTAATTATTAAAAAAAATCCCAACAAAAAGTGGGAAGTATAAATTTTTTTATTCCTTATATTTTTTTTATCAACATTGTTCTTTCTTATATTGAAACTTATCATTGCATAGTCTTTAATTATTATTCAATTTTTTAGTAATTAAGTCACTTTCTTATAACCTTATGCCCCGTTTGGTACGTGGAATTGATTTTGATAGAATTGGTAGTTGAACTGGAAGTGGAATTGGAAGTAGAAATGAGATTAAAAATTTGTTTGATATGCTGGAAGAAGTGAGTTATTATTTTAATTTAATATTTATATTTGTAATGTGAAAAGATTAATATGCCCTCCTCTCCAAAAAAATTTTCTTTTCTTTCCAAAAATAATTCTCCCCCTCTCCTACAACAGCAGCATCTCCAACCACCAGTTCATCGCTATTGTGGGGTCCGTTCGTTGCCGAGATCGGGGGTGGGGGTTGCGTTCGTCGCCAAGTCTGGGGTGGGGGCACTGGAGCAAGTCAAGCAAACCCTTTAATTCTGGCCACAGAGGTAGGTAAACACAGCTTCTCTAAGCTGTGGTGATGCCTCCCAAGTGTCACGACTGGAGCTGCAACAAAGTGACACTCTCTATGATCGAATCTGTTCCTTTTAGATGAGAGCACTAGTCCAATCCCTTCTCTAGTTTTTTTTATACATAACGAGAGCTCAAAAGCTCAGAAGAAAAGAAAGGACACTAAGAAGTAGGGTAAGAACCTAAAAGATCGTTAGAGCACAGCTACTGAAGGTGGAGCAGGCAAGAGTAATAAACTCTAGTAGAAGATATAGCCTCCTTTACAAAAGCATCAGCCACCCGTTTCTGCTCCCTTGGGATATGCCGTATCGAAACTGTCCAGTCTCTCTCGATGAGCTTCCTAATATCTGCAAAAAGCAAACCAGAATTAATGATATTGCATCTTAAATTAAGCATGTCAACCAATAATCTTGAATCCGACTCCAAGATTATCCTTCTAAACCTGAAATCAAAAGCCATTTGGAGGCCTCTATAAACAGCCCATACCTCGACAATATGGGGTTCACATTGGCCCAAAGACTTTGCAAAACCCATAATCAAGGAACCCAAGTGGTCTCTAATGATGCCCCCGCAGCCAGCCCTTAGAGAGGATTGAGTGACCGCCCCGTCAACGTTGATTTTAATCCACCCACACTCCGAAGGTAGCCACCGCGGAAGTTCATTAATATGAAGATTAGAACACAATTCTAAAATGTCACTACTTTGGATGTAGGACTTCTATGAAGCAAAGATGGCATTGAAAGGATCACACGGCTTGATAAAATGGATATAAAAAATGTCTTTATTTTTCCATATCCATAACAACCAACAAGCAACTCCCCAGAAAAGGTCCCATTTGGATATAAAGGCCGATCCCAAATTTTTTGTTAAATTCACAGCTATCCAACCACGAAGTGAGGACGGGAAAAAAGAAGATAACTAACAAGGGTGAACCACTTTGAACCATAAGTCCCTGGCATACGGACAATCGTGAAGAACATGTAAAATATCCTCTTCTTCCTCTTGGCACAAAGGGCAAAGAGACAACACACTAGTCCATTTGCTCCTACAAGCATTAGTTGGAAGTTTGTTATGGAAAGTCTTCCATAAGAAGATTCTAATTGTCTCAGCCCCTTTCCACTTCCAGATCTTCTTGTAAACAGGACTGTACATATTTGGAGGACTAGCTTCAATAGAGAAATAAGCACTCTTAATCGTAAAGTTCCTAGTAGTTGAAAGACCCCATGTCATAAGATCAAGCCCAGCATCATGTCTAGGAGGCATAGTGGCGACTAATCTGACAAACACTTCTCTATTGACCAAACCATTAAGCCTATGAAAATCCCAATTGCCATTGACCACCCAGACAGCTACCTTTGAGCCTTCCTCTTCTTCAGAGAGAGTCCTGGAGCACAAGTCTCTGACAATCTTCCCTGGAATTAACCAGATATCAAAAAAGAAATTCATCATGTTCCCGTTTCTCACTTGCCATTTAATACCATTTTCTACCAATTCCTGTTGCTCACAGATGAAATGCCATAAGCTGGAGTCTCCAGGTTGAGAACTAAAGAGATTTTGCTCACTTCTAAGTATATACTTATGCTTTAAAACTTTAGCCCATAAACCATGAGATCCCATAAGGATATTCCAAGCTAATTTTGCTCCAAATGCCCTGTTCACCGACTGCAGCCTTCTGAATCCAAGACCGCCATGGATTTTTGGAATAGTAACAACCTCCCAACACACAAAATGAAACGCGTTTCTATTTTCAGAGTCCCATATGAAATTGCGTTGAATCTTTTCAACCTCATGACAAATGGTCGTAGAGAGCTTAGCGACTTGCATTGGATAGAGGAGTTAAGAACTACGCATTGATTTAGCCAAGGTGATCCTCCCAGCAATCGAGAGACAATTGGCTTTTCAAGAAGATAATTTGGATCTAACTCTATCCACTATGAATTGGAACTTCTCAGTCGATCTCCTCTGTTGATACCTTATTTTGATGATAACAAAAGGATTTCAAGAATTATAAAGCTTAAATTGTTGATGATTATGTGACACTCAAGTTCTGTCAAGTTTGTATGAAAGTATTGAGGAATACTCGAGTTGTGTGTTTGAATACTCGAGTATCAAGGTTTTTCATATGTTTAAAATCAATACTTTCAAGCAACACTTGAGTTTTTTGTTGAAAGTGTTGATAATACTCGAGTTCTTGATTTCAATACTCGAGTATTGGAGGCTGAAAATGTTTATGAAATCCAACACTTCAAGTGAAAACTCGAGTACTATGATGAAGTGTTGCAAACACTCGAGTGATTACTTTGAATACTCGAGTATTGGTGTTAACATATGTTTTGAAAGAATACTCCCATGTGAAACTCGAGTAATGATGTTGAAGTATTGACAACACTCGAGTATTGTGTTGCAATACTCGAGTATCGGGCTTGATTTTCAAATTAATATTCAACACTTGAAGTAGAACACTCGAGTTACAAATGGAAGTATTGACAACACTCGAGTATTAAGGTTGAATACTCGAGTATTGAGCTTAATCACTTGAACTTGAAGAGAAACACTCGTGTTGTGGAAGAAGTGCTGACAACACTCGAGTGCTTGTTTTTCAACACTCGAGTATTGAGCAAAAGTTTTCAAATAAAAGACAACACTTCAAGCACAACACTCGAGTATTAGGTGAAAGTGTTGACAACACTCGAGTGTTGATTTCTGAACACTCGAGTATCGAGTCTCTTCTTCA